>JAESVK010000351.1:306347-334471 GCA_017140935.1 Hamamelis virginiana | reverse complement strand
CTCATAAGAGAAAACCTCTATATATATATATATATGTCTCACTTATATTTTTAGTATCTTTTATCATATGTTTCACTTTGCAAATAACAAACTAATTAATATCACATATTATATTAATAATAATATAATATATATGTAGTATTAACTATTAGAGCATCTTCATCGAATATGGGTATGAGCACACCAAGCCCAACAAACCACTCAGAACTCAAGATAAGAAAGTATACACATGATGTTATAATTCATATAAGCATTTAAAATAAAATAACAATGGTGCAAAAGTTGAAACAAGGTCTCGGAGCTTGCCTACCCAAGGACAGGGGACGTTTCAAATGCTCACCATCTTAGTCCATTCATTTGTGATCATAGGTGACTTATGATAAAGTTCAAAGATGTGTGCCTATAATACACTTTCCGTGAAGCTAACAAATGTGTTATGCTTTGGCTGCATTAGGATGCAACTCTAATGGAATTTTTTTTGAAAAAGAGTTCTCCTCCATGTTCTATTGTTTCTCTTTTGGATGCTGATGCATCTAATACTGTATTTCCTAGACTTATTTCTATTTAATAAAGTTCTTTTTTTACCAAAAAAATAAAATAAAGCCAACCTGATGACACTACAAAGGAAGAGACTGCTTTAGGACGAGTGGGGTCCATTGGAGGGTAGGTGCCACCTAACACGAGGGTGGTGGAGCCCATCATGGTATGACACATGAGCTCGTTGAATCCCACATTGAGCATGTGGTGGAGGGTTCATAGGAGTTGAAAATTTGTTTTTTTGTTTGTTTTTAATTAATAAACTTCTTTTTAATTTACTCACAGTGGACCCTTTTGAGGTCTCTGCTATTCAGGCTATGAATTACACAAGAATAGTCTTCTCCTTTCCTCAAACCTCTTCAATTCCTATGAAAACGCAATTCAATTCTAAGTATATGGTACAATTAGTTACAAATTTTATCAGCATTCAATACCTTAAAAATTAAAGAGAAAAAAAAAAAAAAACTTTTTTTACATTTACCAATTGATTTCTAGTTTGGATGAGTCCAGCCCAATTTTACATTAGGCTTGATTTAGACACACAAGAAGGTGAAGCCCAAACATACTGGGGAGTTAACTAGGCCCAAAAGCCCATTATCAAGTTCACCAATGTAATGCCATGGACAAGTTCCGAGATTTTCAATTTAGGTCTGTGGGTGAAAGTATCCTTAATGATATTATCGGTGGGGAATGATTTATGAATTTAATCTTTATTTTATTTTATATTATTGACGCACATTAGAATTTAAACCCATGCTCTTCCACTCCATAATGGTCACGAGTTACTACCAGACCAAGACAACTATGATGACCAAAAGCACAGTTCTTGACGTAGTTAATCTTCAATTTAATTCTTTTTATGTTATTGTAGAGGATTTATTAAGGGCATATCTTGGGCCATAGTGGAAATTTAATGGCTACAATTTGACTTAATAGGTAACTTTAACATTTGAAATACAGAAGCAAATTCAGCCAAGCGTTTGGTTTCATCAATAAATTTACACAGTTCAATTCAGAAGGAAAATAGTCTTTAATTGCTTCATTCAAGTTTTTATTATGGAGGGAAGATGTGAATTTCGTATTTTGGGACTCAAATCATGAAATTTGCTTGTACCTTTTCACAGGAATTTATTTCTTATTTCATATTTTAATGAATTAACAAAACAGGTACCAACACAAGTTGCATTCTTTAAAAGCTATATTTCATGAATGCAAATGAATTAAATTGTATTTTTTTTTTTTGGCTATACAGGTATCCTGGGCCAGTTTGCACGTACCAGATTAAATCCTGCATCCCGAACAAGACTTCCGAAATAAGGCTTGTGCTTTGTGGTCCGAGGCCCCCGATATTAGTAGTTAGTGGGAGTCGAACCCAAGATCAAGGGACTTAAATTGTTAATAGACTGTTTGGTTATCTGTTGTAATTTTATTTCTTATATCAAATTTTAATGAATTCCCCTACCAACACAGCTCATTAAAAGCTATATTTCATGAATGCATATGAATTAAATGGCTAATAGATTGGTTATCTGTTATAATTTTGTTTCTTATTTCAAATTTAATGAATCAAACAGATCTGTTTCTAGAACAGGTACCAACAACACAGATTGCATTCATTAAAGGCTACATTTCATGAATGCAAATGAATTAAATTGCTAATGGATTGTTTGGTTACCTGTTATAACTTATGTGATATTGCATATAATTTTGTGAGTAAATCCATTTATTAATATGAATATAGAAATTTCAGAGAATGGTAATCATCATCAGTACAAACTAAAAGGAGATGCATTTTACAAATTTTTAGAAATTGATGCTATAACAATAAGGCCCCATTTGCATTATATTTGCTTAAAATCATTTTTGAAGAACTATATATTCATTTATCAATTTAGAATTATGTCTGAACATCTCCACTTATCAAAATTTTCATACTATAAATAATCGTGACAAAAGGCAGGAGGCCCAACTTTGGTCTATGATCTTGTCAGTCTAAGAGTGATTATCATCCCATCTCTTACATCAAGTGGACTTTTGAATTCTAAAAGTGATTTTAGATAAAGCTAATCCAAACAAGACCTAATTATGGTGATGATTCTGACATTGTTGAATGATTCCATTTAGATAATAAATTTTTACCTCACAATACCATGTAAATTTTATAATGAATCAATTCAGACAATCAAAAAGGGCTAGATTTGGGCATTTCTTATGTGAGCCATTGGATCCTCTTTCTTGCACAAGTGTCGGCCATCCATCTGTGATCATCACCAATCATATCAACAGCAAATCCAAACTCCATCTAATAGGACTGTTCAATCTTCTTATTGAAAGCCTAAAATCACTTCAATTTGGCATGCTGCCATGGCCCAATGAGCAGTGGCTAGAAACAAATAACGTGAACCTAAAATTTTATTATAAAAAAAAAAAAAAAAAAACAACTCAAATTTTGTTAAACACTTGTTTTTCCCCTAATTTCTTATATGACAGTTGATAAAGTTTTACAAATCACAATAACTATTTGTTTCAAGTTCTTTTTTTTTTTTTAAATAAAAAAAAAAAAAAAACACAGGTTTTTCCTTGTTATTTGTAAGATTTTTTAAATACTCAAATGGGTTTTTTTCCCTATGTTTATGGCTAAGTAATTCATCGAAATTTATGATGAGCATTAACAAAAAAAAAAATAATAATGATGACGACCTAGAATTAAGAAGTGTGACTATACTTGCATCATTTTTGTAAAAACAAGTTGACTAATGAATTTAGTTCATTCTATTCCAAAAATTTATTAATTTTATCAATAGAAATTTGATAAACAATTTTAATAATCAGTACTAAATTCTTTAGCATGATTCAATTCACTTACGCAATTAAAAATGCCTCCCACATATTTAGATCATAAATGCCAATACATCATAAGCCAAAGAGCCAACTACATAGTTTAATCAAAATTTTATATTTTAATTCAAAAATAAAAATACTATCCTGGAGAGAATGTAAATTATAATAATTATTAACAGCATCAAGCTCAAATTAGCGAAGAGAGAGAGAGTGAGAGAGAGAGAGAGAGAGAGAATGTTACGATAATTTTAACAAACCTCAAAGGAGGTTAGTATAATTTACCCATAAATAAAACAGGCTGCTACAATCAAACTAAATTATCCTATAGACTATGGGGGTGTTTGGCAAACTTAAGAACTTGACCAGCTGAGGATAAATCTGTCTGATTTTTATTTAGTACTATTTGGTAAGTTCTTTTTTTCTGTAGATCAATTCAATCATGTCCAGAAAATAAGGCATAAACACAGTTTTTTTCAAACCAACTATAAACTGGTTTACATAAAAACCATATTACAGAAAAAGATCAGAACTGGCCAAACCCAGTTTTCAAAGCTCCCAAACAGACCCTATAGCTACATCAAAACTGGATCCACAATTTTCAGGCAATGCCGAGATAATCCAAACGAACAAAATAGAATTTGAACAGCTCAGAGCTGTGAGATCTTTATCTGGTGCTCTGGCATTTGCTAATGTTTTGGGTTTTCATTCCATGCAAGACTTGATTAAATGCAAAGTTGAAGATTTGTTGCTATATTCAGATTTGTTGGCTGCCAAATCTGAATAGGTCATTAAGAAATTTGAAAAAAAATAGACCATGTGAACATCATGTAATGCCATTAAACTAATTTAATGTATAAATTACCCCTTTACAATTAATTCAATTTTACGAAAATAGAATATAGAAACTAATTACATGGTCTATTTGTTTAGGCATTAGATTGCTTGTTCACATGGTTTATTTTCTTCAAATTTCCAAATGGCAAGGAAGACAAGTGCCATTATTTTATAGTTCCAAGGACGTTATTTGTTTCTGTTTAGTTATGAAGTTCAGGGGTTTTGTGAACCTAATGTATAGTTTAAGGGTCATTTATTTGGTTTTGAAGTTGGAGAAAGTTTTGAGAAACCAACCAATAGTTAAGGGAGATTTCAAATAATATTTCAGAGGGAAAATAAATAAATAAAGAAAAACCCTGAGATTTGAGATATTTCAACCAATCACAACCCCCTGACGAAGGGGTTATCTTCCTCATGGTATTATGATTGATAAATGCAGTCGGGGTGCGCTAGTCACCCTTGAGCAACACTGCAATTAGAAGCACAAACAACCAACTTTACTGCTATATTATATATATAAAAGAGCAAAAAACTAAGTTAGTTTCCAACCAGAGATGTCAAAAATGCCAAAACAGCAATCACAATCATGATATTTAAAAAGTAGTTAGACTGAAGCGGCTTATCTGGGCTTCCACCGAAAGCTTCATACTCCGCCCTAATCTTCTGCTTCATACTCTCTGACAGCTCTTTCTGCAATTCAAATAGGCAACACTCATTGAAATTTTTATTCCTTTCCCCCTCATTTAGACTTCCAAGTTTTAGATGTGAGTTCACAGGATTTGAAAATAGCTTCATCTTGTGTTATTAAAAGATACGGCACAACAAAACATGATAGTTTGTTTTTTAATCCTGCAGCAAACCATAAGAAGTAAGAGAGAGAGAAACAACACGCATACGTATCATTTCCTTCATAAGAGTCGTTAGTGGAAGAAAAAGCATAAAATTTTCCACAGGCATGGACTAAGAGAAATATAAAAGACAAATTTATTATGATTATGACCTTTCCGGATGAGTAGTTGGCTGCCACAAACTTCTCTGGTGCAGCTTTTGTGGGTCCATCGTCTAGCGAGAAACCCTGATCATGCAAATTTCACTAGTTAATTTGATTTCCCACCAAATTTCTCATTTTATTTATTTATTTATGTATTTATTTTTCACTATTGAATTTACGGGTTAAGCTCTTAGGAAGTCACCAGAAAAGTTAAAAAAATGAACCAGAAATATTTTGGAACTTAGGAATTAATTGGGAAAACATTGTGAAAATAAATGGTGACAAAAAATATGACCTTCTGCAAGAAATTTGGACATTTAAAAATAGAAGTTCAACTTAAAAATGATTGGAGATGAGCAACGCAAGTTTTCAGAGTAATTGAAAAATTATTCACACCATTCATACAAATTCTGAGAAGTAATTATATAGAATTAAATAGCTAATGAATCCCAAGTGTGAATTCGTGTATCATTCATGATCTATACAAAATTTCAATGTTTTTTTATCTTTTGACACCACACAAAATTTCAAAGATTTTTGTCACAGAGAATCTTGTTGTGAAGCATAGGAAGGTTGAAATCCCAGACCATGCGAAAACACACACACACACACACACACACATATATGTATGTATGTATGTATCCATAGGTAGCTAACAAACCTCCGGAGGATCAAACTTGGCTCCAAGATTGCTGAGTTTGGCATGGGCTTCAGCATAATCCTTGAAAAATGTTTCCTGATCCACCGCATATTTCTCAGCATATTCCTGTAAATTGGGTAAAATTCCATGAGAAACATCATGTTACACTTCACAACTGTCTTACAGTGGAACGTCAATATGTTTTACCTTGAATGATGGGTCTTCAAAAAGAACAGCATCAGTTGGCAACACCAGTAGATCTTCATCTCTTCGTTCTTTGATATCCTGCATAGACGAATCACAATCGGCATGAGAGTGCTTCGCATCTATGCTTATATGTCTTTTTCTAGAAGACAATAAGAAAAAGGTCTTATGATTTTATACCTTGAAGTAGGAGTTATCAAACTTCAGCCACTGCACTGTCCAAGAATGTCCTCCCGGTGCTCCTGGTCCATCTTTCTGTCAAACAGAAGCGCAATTGCACAATTATTTTCCCGACTGTAACAACTACTTGTCTATAGCTGGGAGCTGTATTCCATGAATAGCCCACAGAAGGTAACAGAAGAGTCTTCATTATAATGTTAAATGCGTAAACAATATTTTAGTAAAATAAGAATTGTCAACATAACATATCTCACAAACCTGTAGACAGGCACAAAATGCCATAATAAAGTTAGCAAAAATGCAATTAACCATAACTTCTAGTTTTGGGCTAGATAAACTACTAAGACAAGTATTTTGAAGTGTGGGCACTGGGCAGTATCATATAATAGCACTACTGGAGCAATCAGTCATTTCTGATCACGAAACATACGATCCCATTTCAAATCATTAGTCTTGCAACCATATGGCAAAATTGCATGGTATTTGAGAAGCCAAAGATTCTTGCAGACATATTTTTATTTATGATAACAATATTTTGATCGAGAAAAGCAATCAAAAAGGTAAAGAGAAATTCCAGAATCAAAATCCAATTATGATATCTGTCCCAAACAGAATATTATCTGAATTTTTGGTGACATGTTAATTAGATAGTGAGAAAAATCATGTTATTTACTCGAATCTTCCGAGTGAGACACAAAAGAACGGTCAAGCTTTGATTGTCCGTTCTACACCGTATCTCAATTGTCTTCATGAAGAATAATTCATGCAATTGCCCAAAAATGGAAAGGGAAAGTTTAACCCAGAATCTACCTCTATCATCCCACTTCCAATGTTCTTACCTCCTCACTCCTCCCTTAGTCATAAAGAAGCTTAACAAAAAGGTAAACTTGTTAATCACTAAAATTTCCTGTGATCACCAGGTATGATGCAAATTAATCAATAAGGCCCTTATTTTACCATCAGGGAGTAAAGGATCTGGTAATCTCCAGCATTGTTGGAGATTCCCCACGCCATACTTTTTTAGGCAATTGTATATTTTGTTGCACCAGATTGTTGGTTGCAACCATGGAGTAGTTATATCATAATTGATGATGCATTAACTTCCATGAGTTGGTATCTAGAATTGTATCGGATAAGATTCATAATTTTGCAGTGATGTTGACCAAGGTATAGAATGTAGATTCAAAGAGTGACCACTCATCATGTGCCTTAAAGTATTTGATCTGGTAGAGATAATTTTCAAAATAAATATAAATATTGAAATATACAGCCCAAGTGTGAACATGTAAGGGGTGTGAGAGGCATAGATACTGGGTTTTGAACATCCTGGATTATTATTATTCCTGGATCATATGATTATTTGATATGACCGAATATCTGATAGTGATCATTGAGAACCACTCGCATTCAAAGGAAAAAAAAATGATAGCAAACCACTTGGTCAGCGCACCTAATAGTGTGTTAAACCTGAAACTAAGAAGCTTTTGCACTGTTGATTATGGAACCAGTAAGGCAGTAACCAAAACAAAGATTCATAACCTTAATCCCTGTAATCATCTAAATGATTAACAAACCTGCCCTTGTTAAAAAAGAAAAGATGAAGCAGTGGATCTTATCTTTAGCAACTTTAAAGAAGAAGAGTGCTTCAACAATTCTGAACCATGGCTATGGGTATCATTTTCAAACCATCTATGGTATTATGGTAACTTAAACAAATCTTCATAATGATCACTTAGTGATGAAACCTAGATTGAGAATGAACTATAAGCAATTTCTTATAATCAGATTATGTTGATTGAATACCGTATACTTTGTCTCTGGCTTGCCCCAACCGCTGCGTTCCGGTCTGGACCTTCCCAGTGTGTGTGCACCAGATAATGCAACTATTTCCTGCAGATCAAATAAGTCCATAATAAATAGCACATACCGATTGTGATGACATCAAAGAATCAAGTATCAAGTATGATGAATAAAACCTTGTCACTTAATCCCATTCTGTAGAAAACAGCACGTAGATGGGAAGCAGGAGAAGGGGGGCCAGCATCTAAACATCAGATGAATACTTCAAAGGTTAATTATTAAAGCTGAAGCAAAAGCGGGTTTACAGGCAGCATCAGCTAGTGAAAAATATCATTTTAGGATCTGAAGAGTGTAGATATAGTAAAGTCCAAAAAATAGAGGACCATCTAAGTAATGATTCAGCATGATAGCTTGAAAAAATACAAAATGGAACTTGAAATTATAAATTTTTTTAAAAAAACACTAAAAATTAAATTCTTTACAGAAACCTATTCTGATAAAAATTTGATTCTTGAGAAATATTATGCAGAATAAGATCCCACAAGCCTACAGGTAATTGCCAAAAGAGCTCACAATGGGCCCCCACACTACTCTAGATAGATGGCTATTGGAAAAGAACAGGTTATAGGGTCTTAAGTACCTTGGTTTGCATAAAAATCTTTGGGTATAAGACTACCAATTCTGTGATAACTTTTGGAATTCTGCAAATAGTATTAAAAGCACTACATGACAAGCTTGTATGTGATTCATTAATAACTAAACATGTACTAGAACAAAGGTCCACACCACAAAAATGTTATAAAGTACCCAAAACTAAGAAACCCAACACATGGGTCATTCAGATGTATGGTTCCAATATCCATTGCAATTTCTGTTTGTACCATACTGCCCCACTAAAAGTGTTGTTCTATCAGCTTGCTTCACATATAAAAGACGCTATATATAGATGTATATAGAAATGATCCAGTCAGCATATGCTTATATAAGCTTATATAAGCATGAAGCCCATAGATAATTGTGGGGTACATATTTTGAAAAGCTGACCGTTGGATTAGAAACTATACTTATGCATGTCATGTCTACCAAAAATCACTGTGATCCAACGGTCGGTTTCTCAGAAATGTCATTGAGAAAAACTGTGACAGTTTTCAACGGTCATAGTTTTTCATAAATATATTTTGAAATTCTGGCATTGGATCACCTTGATTTTTGGCAGACATGACATGCATAAATAGAGTACCTAATCCCAAAAGTCAGCTTTTCAAAATATGCATCCCACAATTATCTATGGGATTCATGCTTACATAAGATACATAAGCATAAGCTGACTAGATCAGGAATGTGTGTGTATAAATGGTCACCATGACTTTTGGCATGCATGTCATGTCTACCAAAAATCAATTGAGACTCGCCCCCCCTGGGGGAGGCTCGGGGGAACCTGTCCCCCGATCTCTTGCGGAAAACGAGGCGGCTCATCCCGCTCAACCGCTTACCGCTCGAGAGCGGGAGACTGTGATCCAATGGTCGATTTCTCGGAAATGTCAATGAGAAAAACTGTCATAGTTTTCTGCGATCACAGTTTTTCAAAGCTATATTTTGAAATTCTGACATCAGTTCACCATGACTTTTGGCATGCGAGACATCCATAAGTACAGTGTCTAATCCAACGGTCAGTTTTTCAAATTCGCATCCCACAATTATCTATGGGCTTCATGCTTACATAAATATGTAAGCATATGTTGACTAGATTGGGACTGTATATATATGTGTACCTCCCATTGCACTTAATATTTTAGCATTATGATCCTTCCAAAATTAACATATACAAAAGCATCAAATGAAAGACAGACTTGCCAACCACACAAATCAAATGAACATAAGCTTCTTTCAGGCATAATTATTTTACCAGGAAGCTTCCCCTCTTCTGGGCACTGCTCAGGTCCTGAGACATCCACTCTTCCATACTTCATGGGGATTTTGGGCCCCCCAGCCTCCTGAAATGTCCAATGATTTTGGTCACTAAAAATTTCTTTTCAACTAGTTATATCTTATCGTAATAATCAGTTAATCACATAATAAGAGACCTCAACAGCAGTAGCACTCGCCAACTGGAACAAGTCTGCATATGTCACACCAGAGTACTTGTCTTTGATAGACTGAAGAAGTTTCAAAGCATTCACAAGACCTGGAATGGCAGCTTATGAGGAAAAATTATCATCAACCAAACTAAATTGAAAATAGTGTAAAGTCATTACCAGCATTTGCTGCATGTTTCAGCTCAATTTCAAATCTCAGACTTCCATTAGCTCCACCTCTTTGTGGCCACTCCTCAATATTCTTGTCATAAGTACCAGAATCATGCCATCCAAGGCGAACCTGTTATCAAACAAATTATGAAAAATATAGGGAAGAATAATCATCTTACTTATCTAGAAGATATATATCCATTCACACTTCACATCAACAGTAGCCATTACTTCCACCATACCTAGCCAACAATTTGATAATAAGCACACAATGATTGTATAAGAATCAAGGCTATGTGACAAGGACAACAATAAAGCCATCAATGCTTGACTCAGTTACAAGGTCTCAGACAAAGAAACTTCCAAAAACTGAAATTTCTTATAACTATTTACACAAACACCACAATTAATGTCCAACAAGTACAAAAATATCAAAACTAGGAGTGTTCTTGGCTTCTTGCCATGTTGGTTTATGACCTCCAACTCACTCAAGTATTTTTCCACCTTTCATGGGAGCAGAAAGAGGCCATATCTACCCACTTGTTCAATCCGAATAAAATGATTTGGAAAGAAAAGGTTCCTCCTACATTGAAGGTGTTGGCTTGATTACATAACAAAGTACCTTAAGGATGCATTTGGATGCAGTACTTTCAGGAAGTATTTGGAGTCGGGAAGAGATTTAAAATTCTGTGAAGGTAATTTACGCCATCTGGGAAACAAAAGATAGAAGTTGGAAATTTCTAGGAGGGATTTAAATAAGGGATTTGGGGCCCAAAAAACCCCTTCTCCAAATTCTAGCTCAATATTTTTTAGCGCAACTTGGACAAATAACTTTTCCCGCCCTACACCAACCACCTAAAATCACCACCCAAACCCCCCCCCCCCCCAAGCCAACCATTACCAGAACCAAACATCACTGACACTTATCATCACCACTCACCCATCCTACTAGGCTACTACCGCAATTAAATCCCCAGGTGCAGAACTATTTAACTAAATAGGAAAATTAACAAATAAAGGAATTTAGATCCTCTCATTTCTAATCTCTCATTTTGAATCTTCCAAGTAAATTCTGAATACCTTACAAAATGCGACCCAAGATTGAGAAACTTTGAACAGACAATAATAGGAAAGATGTTAAAAAAATGGTGGTATTCCAATCGAGACATGGAAAATTGTGTAAGATGGTTTGGTCATCTACAAAGAAAACCTAAGAATGTGCCATTGAGAAAGGGTGACTCGATTCAAGTCCAAAGTCTCAAAAGAACAAAATGAAGGCCCAAAATAATGTGATTAGAGGTAATGAAAAAGGACATGTGTGCTTGGAATCTAATGGATGGTCCTTGATACAACTAAATAGAACCAAAGAGGATTCACATAACTGACCCCAGTAGTTGGGATTAAGACATTGTTGAGTTGACTTGAGTTTTTATTCCAATCAAGGCATGGAAGTGGATAGGAGATGACAGTATATCATGCTTGATTCAGTTATTCAACAATTTGTAAAGATTGCCAAATTTTCAAAAGAGCGAAGAAAAAGCACTCTATAGATTACGTATTAAGAATGAAGAAGATATTCTAAGTTGACAATCTGCAGTGGTATCAAACTTATGAGTCATACAATGAAAGAAGAAAAAGCACTCTAGAGCTTACATATGAAGAATGAAGAACACTTACCCAAAAAAAGGAAGAATGAAGAAGATATTCTAAGTTGATAATCCGCAGTGGCATCAAACTTATAATTCATACAATGAAACTCTTAATGAGGATTATTAAGGAAAGCCTAGTACATGAAACATGAGTACCGAATAAATTAACTAGGCTTCTTCCTAGGAAGGTCAACCATAAATTCTATATGATGGAAACACATTCATAAGATCTTATCAAATTAAAGAAAGCATATGGTGAAACTTTTTAAGAGACAACACTTTAGCTTTGAAAAAGAAAGAAATAATAAATAATATATTAGCATGATGAAGGACATATGTGGTAGAGCCATTGTTAACAAATGGAGTCCATTTGAAAGAATATAAGTGCATTTTTTTTGTATCTTGAGACACTTAAAACAACAACAGTTAGCACTAAGCTCTTGTATTTTTGCATTAATTATGGACAAATTGCTTGGTAATTTTCATGAAGACCCATGTTGTGTGCCGTTTGGTGTTTGTCGAAGACAACATGTTGATTGATTAGATTGGAGATAGTGTAAGCATTAAGATCCATCGACCAAGCCTAGAATTCCAGCTAGAGAAACACTCTACAATCAAAAGGTGTTATATTAAGATTAAAATGTCATAAGTAAGCCCCGGTAATACTAAATAAATAATGGAATATCAGTAAATAGGAGTGGAAACACGTATGGGGTTAATATTGATGGCTACCTAAGAGCAATCACATTTGTTGTTTCGGTTCTAGCATTCACAATGGAGGGAAACACTGAAGACAATGTTTCTCATAAAATTTCGGTAAGATAAATGAAATTTCAAGTCCGTGGAATTTGAAATTCCTACTTTTTGATTTTTCTTTTCTTTTTCTTGCGCACGCGTGTGTTGATTTAGGATCTAAGAAATTTAAATTCAATTCCAAATTCAGTAGAATTTGAAATTTTGAATCAACGGAATAGTGCTTTTGGAGCAGTCAATTCCAATTATAAAATCCCAATTCTATGCAACCTAACGCAGTCCTTATAGTAATTGAAATAGTAACACACTTGATAAATTTAACAACACTATCAAACTTATCGCCAAATGCATTTCCTCCATATAACCAAAAAAAAAAAAAAAACCAAGCAAAATAAAAAATAAAACGCAATTAGTTAGTTAAACGATTCTCTAGTGTTGATTCGAATCAGAAGGGACTGTTTACCAGAATAGGATGACAAAACTTAGCCTTGAGAAGCTCTTTGATATCCTCTCTGGCACTCTGCAATTGATCAGGATCGGACGCGAAGCATTTCGGAGCAGCAACGGAACTAAAACCACCGCTGGAAACATGAATGGGCGATGGTCTCTTCTGAAATTCATGAGAGAGAAACAACACACATAAAACAGAGTGAGAGAGAGAGAGAGCACAATATCTGCCGAAATGCTAAGAGAGAATCAAATAGAGAAAAATACAGAAAAATAGAGCGCTACGTAGTATTTTATATATATATATATATAGAGAGAGAGAGAGAGAGAGAGAGAGAAGGTGGAACCTGGCGAAGGAACAGGTGAGACAGCAACAGAGGAGAGGATCGGAGGCATTTGAGAGAGGAGAGAGAGGAAGAAGAGGAAGAGAGAGAAGGAGAAGAGGAGAGAGAAAGTCTGCCTCTGGTGGCCGATGGAAGGAAGCGAGAAGCGGCGGCACTGCCCAAAGAAGCCATCGGTGATGATGATGTGAGTGACAGACGCTCGGCCATTGGATGACTAATAATCTCAGTGCCACTTCTTTTGGATTACGGGATCGTAAATGGAAAAGCGTCGGTTTTGTTTGGGAATAGGGTTGTACTATTCTGGTGGCTGGCCGTGACACCCAAGTTATATTATTCTCTTTACTTTTTGTTTGTTTTTTGGTAGGTACACTCGAGTCATATTCTAGGGTAGTCCACGTAAATTTGTTCTTAATGGGAAAGATTGTCTATGACTTCTACACCATTAACAAAAAAATACTTTATATTTCTAAATTATTAATTGTAATATATTGACTTTCTATATTGTCAATTTACGGCAGTTTGCATCATTCTGTTAATTAATCGGACGTTTGTTTGTTTTTTTTTTAAAAAAGTTCACATACATTTATACCTTCACTTAATGTTGGTGAATGTACTTGAATTTCTGTCTGTTAAACGAATGTCCGGTTAGCTGATGAAATTGTGTATTATGTTGCCAATTGATAGTATAGGAGATTAATGTGTTACAATTGATAGTTCAGGGGTACAAAGTATTTTTCGCTAATAGTACAAGAGATCAATCGGTAATTTTCATTTTTAATATTATTTATTCTTCTCCCTAAAAGTTTCTAGACATCACAAATTCTAGTATTT
Organism: Hamamelis virginiana; assembly: GCA_017140935.1. NCBI lineage: Eukaryota > Viridiplantae > Streptophyta > Magnoliopsida > Saxifragales > Hamamelidaceae > Hamamelis > Hamamelis virginiana. Next base: position 320,174 of record JAESVK010000351.1, on the reverse strand, counting down.
TTAAGCTATACAAATGAAATGAAGACTTTAGTATTTATTTGGTTACTAATCTAATTTGGTCATACGATTGACGAGAGTTGGAGGTTCACTCTTTTAAATTCTAATAATGTAGAATTTCTTAAAAGAAAATCAGATTAATTGAAATTACGTGAAAAACAATTAAACTAAAATTGAAATGCTAAAATGAAAATGGAATTACATTATTTGTGGGCAGGGACGTAGCCAGAATTTGTAGTTAGGGTGGGTGAAACTTTAATGAAATTTAAGGTTTCATCTTTTAAAGGTAACGTGAAAAGTATCTATTAAAACTAATAAATTATCTATATTTAATGCACAAAAGCACAAAAACACTTGTAAATGAAACATGAATCATCAAAAAATAATTCATATTAATAAAATATTCACTAATCAATTACAATTGTCCCCTTCAAGTCTTCATTTTTTGAAAGTGTTGTATGATAATCTCATTATCAATGCCATTAAATATGTCTTTCTCAATATATTCAATCAAGCTATCATTCATCAATTGATCGTCCATCCGGTTGCGCAATCGACTTTTCACAATTGTCATTGTAGAAAATGTCCTCTCTATAGTGACAGTCGCAACTGGGAGGGTAAGTACAAATCTTAAAATCAAATAAACTAATGGATATATTATGTTTCTTTTTGTTTCAACCATTTTCGAGCTAAAGTATATAATTTTCAAGTTGATTGTCAAGCACAGCAAGATCGAATGCAAAAAAATCTGTTGGATAAAGTGTAACTAAGTGAATCAATTGTTGCTTGTTAAAAGCAGAAAAAGAATCATCTGGCCTCAAGCATGCCACACTAAGAAGCAATTCAGTGTTTGTCTCAGTGAAACAACTATCAAGCGCGCTCAAGAAGTTGCACATTAATGACGGGATAAAATAGCTCAACGCGATAGTAATGTAGGTTTTTTTTTCTTTCCAAAATGTCAGGGTGGGCAATTGCCCACTCTTGCCCCATGATGGCTACGTCCATGTTTGTGGGCACATCTCTAAAGAAAATTTACATTGCTTAGAATCGAAATCATCATGCTTACTATGAACTTGACCTTGAAATTGAAATGGATGCTAAACTCAAATATTTTAGTGAACAAATATTTTATGTTATCACATTAGTCTAATATCATTGACACATACATAATTGTAACATATATGGATTGCAATTAACTATTGGGATAAAATACCCTCACATTGGGGGTGCCCTGATCGAGCCAATGTGTGCCATTACTCTCATGACTACGAAGATTGCTTAGTGATGCGAAAGGGACTAGAAAGTGTTGGGTATTTAAAGTGGCTGCAACATTGTGATGCAGGTGATCTACATAGCCTAATACAAAGTATATATTGCCTGTGGGATCACTTCCTTTCTAGATCAAAGAGGCTCCTCTTTTTTCTTTTTTTGCTTTTATTTATTCTTTTTGGGTGCAATGAGGCTTTTCACTTGTAGGGTTTTATTTATTTATTTATTTATTTAATAACGAGGAACCTCCGATGCTGCTTTATCTTTTATAGTAGTTTTCACTATGGTATCTGTGGTAAATTTCGGATATATGAAATCACTCACAAACCACGTATTAAATTCCGAGAGACACTAAAGTAGAGATTTAAAGTTAGTATATTTGAGATTACGGAACATCACTCGTAGCTTGCCTTTGTTTTGTTAATGATATTTCCATTAATTTATAATAATAATAATAAAGAAAAGAAGTAAGCATTGTTGTGGGCTCATGAATGAGCACTTTACTACCGTCGTAGTTATCAGACCCGGCCCAACCAGACCAATCGGTCCGGTGAACCAGTGACTCAAGCCTTTGACCGGACTAAATCTTTCATTGGATTTAAGGATAAAATCCGGTCAAATCTGATCAAAACCAGCCGATTCAAAGGATTAATAAATTTTATATATAAATGTTTCTAACTTAGAAGGTTTGAAACGAAACGGGAACCAACTGGCGACATGGACTCTAAAGGCCACTAAGCCAACATGTTTTTGTCGTTAAATGTTAGGAAAATTAATATTTAATATCATATTAGGGGTATTTATAAATTTTATATAATTATAATCAATTTAAATATTTAAAATAATATATTTTATTATTCAACCAATTGAACCAGTGACTGATTGACCCTCTGTCTCGACTGGGTCAACATCCGTCAGCCCATCACTTGTGTTCCATCTCACCTCTGCTAACCAATTATTTGGTTGTTATCGATCAGTCTAGGGTATGTGTTCTATGGTCCTAGCTCTCCTTTCATCTTAAGTTCTAATTTACCAAACAGCCTCTCTCATATTTTATGTTTTCTTAAATAAAAACTAATCACAGCTTGTTTATATATGGTGTGAATTTGAATATTTTGCAGGTTCTTAAAACCAGGGATTACATCCATGTAGAACAGGTGAACCCCTTTGACAATGTTAATATAAAGCCTCGAGTAAAGCTCATGAAATCAGATTTCTGATCCCGGCCTGACATAGGAAAGGAAAAAACAGTTTCAAAAACCCATGTAATTCTAGTTGGTCGACACTATGCCTGGCTTGGCAATTCCTCTTCCTTTGTTCTATTCTTTTCCTTGACATGGTTGGTATATGTGGGCAGGGTTGAGTCTCAAGACAAATATTGTTGTCATTTTGGATGCCAAAACTTAATAATGGCTTTAGGTTTAATAGTTTGATTAACTAAATGATACAGGTTTGGGTTTAAACCTCTAGGGTGATTCTATTTGCACCCAAAAAATGACTCTTTATACTCACTATCTTTTTACATCCATTATTAAACTCTATTCTAAGGAACTTTAATGTTCTTGGAATCACATGGATAATCAAGTGGTCACACGAGGATTTAAGAGATCAAAATGGTTCATGATCGATTCTTAAAATCCTTTAAGAACATATATCTTAATGCTAGGTGTAAATAGAAAGTTGGGGTGGAGTTATTTTTGCACCTTCTTAATGGTGGGTGTAAAAAGAAAAGGAAAGTGGGTGTAAAAAGAAAATAGATGGGTGTAAAAAGAAAAAGAAAGTGGATGTGGTGGGTGTAAAAAGAAAAGAAAATAGTTGGGTGCAAAAAGAAAAGGAAAGTGGGTGTGCTGGGTGTAAAAAAGAAAAAGAAAAATAGTGGGTGTAAAAAGAAAAGAAAATGGGTGGGTGTAAAATGAAAAAGAAATATAGTGGTTGTAAAAAGAAAATAGGTGGGGGTGTAAAAAGAAAAGAAAATGGGTGGGTGTGAAAAGAAAATAGAATAGGTGGGTGTAAAAAGAAAAACAAACTGGTTATGGTGGGTGTAAAAAGAAAAAAAAGTGGATGGCTATTAAAAGAAAGTGGGTGTAAAAAGAATGCGTGTGAGTTATTTTTAGAACACAAATAGTCACCCCTTCTATTGTCTTTAAGATCATATCTTAATGATGGGTGTAAAAAGAAAATAGTGGGTGTGAGTTGGAGTCATTTTTCCGGTGCAAATAGAATCGGCCCTCCTAATCTCAAGGAAATAAAAACGAATTCTCCAGCTTATTTCTTAACATTGCCGTCAGTAGTAGATCTGTATTTGCTGATGGAGAATATATATCTCATGTATCGTTCTGGCCATAATACTGCCATTGATTCGAGGGCATTTAAATCCATATCTTTATAAAACCACATACTGTAGAAGACGGAAGCTGTGGTTCTTATTTGCAGAACTGTAGAGCAATGGTATAATTTTTAAGCTACATTACCCAAACACCTGCTAGATGCCTCCCATTACAACAGAACATATCGACTTTAGATGACTAAAATGACTCTTATAGAGGAGTTTCCTCTTGGTAGTAAAACACTGCCAGTTGAACACAATGACTTCGCAAAGAAAGGTTTGGAAACATAATTCATTGCTGAAGATGGAACTTGAAATGAACATCGAAGCCGTTGCTGGCAGTTACTCTTCTTTGCCATATATCCCTTTCAGATCTTTCAAGAATGGTGAGAACCAAAGAGCAGGAGACTTTGGGTGGCGAGAGAGCCCATTCTTGTAGTCCACATAAATCGAAACCAAATCGCTTGGTATAACCTTGACACCATTCAAAGTTGTCCAGCAATGACCACGCAAAGTATTCCCTCACATCTACTCCATCCCTGTCCATGAATTACATTACCAAGAGAATTATTTTCTTTTTATTTTGGATGTCACCGCTGTTTAATTTGTTCATTGTTAAAGCACATAGATATTAGATTGAAACACTGACGACTGCAAGTGGACACACACACAAACAAACAAGGTCAGATGTAAAGTAACAGAGTGGAAATATGTGGCATGACGAGTGTTCAAGACAAAGCAGAAATGAGCTAGCACCTAGTAGAATTGTCCATCATCCTTTAACATATTCATGACCCTGTGTCGTATGGAAGGCAAGGCCGGCCGAAAAGGCAACCGCCTTGGGCATCCATTTTTTAAGTAAAATTTAGGGGCATTAAATTTGGTCTTAGTAGTGATATAATACTAACCAATTTTTATTCAAAGACAGTTCAAAGGGCCAAACTCCAATATACTATATATTTTCTACTATTTAGCATCTATTTTTTGTTGTTGCATTTTTCTTTAGAATATAATTTTTGTTAATTTCTTGGTATCATTGTTCTATGTATGTTTGACACATTTATGGAAAATATAGTTGAAAATATAATTGAATTATATACATTTTAATGGAATTATATTCAAAAGTTGTAATCAAATCTTATTTATTAGTTTGATATATTTGTAATGATGATAGGAGGTTTCGGGTGAGCCTATTGAAAACTCTCATTGTGAATTCATTGTTTATTTGTTTGATATATTTGTAAGAAAAATTACATTCGTCCTCCCTTTTTGTCTTCCCTTGTTAATCTGACCAGCTTGGAACAGTTATTTCGAGAAATCCACCGTTAGATTTGATATTTCACTTTTATTTATCATGAATGCAAAAATCACATTGATCCAATGGTCGGTTTTTGCAATTTTGAAAAAAATTGTAAAATATAATGAAAAAATTGTGAAAAACTATCACGGTTTTTTTTTTTTTGAAAAACCAACCATTGGATAAATGTAATTTTTTGTATTCTTGATACGAATAAGTAGAGCATCAAATCCAACAATCGATTTTTCAAAATAACTTATTGAACTTTCAAGTTGGTCAAATGCACAAGAGAGGACAAAAATGGTGGACAAAAAGAATTGTTGTATTTGTAATGATAATATGAGTAAGGTTTGAGATGAGCTTATTGAAAACCTTCATTGTGAATTGATTGTTGTAGGTTTTCTTTATTAATTTAATAACATTTATAATTATGATAGAAGATTCGGGATGGGCCTATAGAAACCTTTTTTCTGATTTGATTGTTATAGGTTTTAGCTTCTTTTATATATATATATAATGATAAATCAGTGATAGGGTTCGAGGTGAGCCTATTGAGAACACGCTTTGTGAATTGATTGTTGTACATTTAGCTCATGAGAAATTAAGGATAAATAACTAAAATTTTACACGCGTTTTTTTTAGTCCATATGTAGTAGGGGCAACATTTTAGGAGCCCACTTAGGGCATCCAAAATCTCAAGGCCGGCCCTGATGGAACTTGGAAGGGACCTACCAACTGGTCCCACCTGTAAGCTCTCACACAAAAACTTTTCTCAAACTGTTAGACTCAGCCCTCTCCCCTCTCCCCTCTCCCCTCTCCCTCCCTCCCTTAATCATAGCTTCCTTGAAACCCCACCCCACCCATATATAAATAAATAAATCAACAGCTGACTATAGACATTATCAAAATAATCATGCCCGCGTGATGTGAATGATGTTTATCTCGACACTTGTGTATCCTCGGGGTGACAGGTTGGGGGATTCAGAGGTTTAGGGGGCACATTTGCCGACATTTAAAACCACCGGTCCTTGTGGCCTAAGTAATATTTGTCCCATCTTACAAGATGACTCTGCCTACTTGGGGTAGGGGTTTTAAGGCAAGGAGGGCTACCTCCCATTGCAAAGCCCCAGAGCCCATTTGTGCTCTTCCCAAGTTCAAAAAAGAAGTCATTTATAAGTCCAGTAGTTTCGTGGATTTAGTAGGGAAATCTTATGCATATATGCAATTTAGTTATACAAGAGTGAGGGTTTGCTCCATTTATTTATTTGCAATCTCTAACCAATCACCAATCACGGTGTAACACATCAAGATACAGAGGGGGCAGCTATTATTTCAGTGAAATAACGAAGGGCATTTTAGCAACCCACCTGTTCAGCCTGCATCAGTATGCACAGTAAGTTGGCATGCTGAGATTCATAATTGGTCAGTGATTGCAACCATTGTAGAGGAGCTCAACTCCAACATAATAAACATGAATGTTATGTGTACACACCTTCATAGGCATACCAAGACATCAAATATTGTACATTTTACAATATATACATGTAGATGCACGTGATTGATATGAATGAACCAATTGTTTATTAAAATAGGAGCACTTGAAACTTGCACGTATATGAAAGACTGGTAAAAAGGAAAGTAACCCACTTGATTGCCTGAGAAACTGCAGCAAGGTTTGCCTTAAAGTAAGTCTCATTTTGTCATCCAGCATCTCATGGAGTGGGGAAGTGTCACTGTCTTCATCATCCATACCTGTAGAATGCAGAAAATGAGGGTTCAGAGAAACGAAAAAAAGCCACTATACTATGTTTAACTACCTGTAAGATTTTATAATCTCAAGACAGCTGACATTGATGCATGGTGATGGAGTCATTTTTCTGACCATTAACCTCAGATCTTAAAATCCAAACTTTTACCTCCTGATCATACTTTCATACATCCAAATGACTGCATAGCCTCTGTTATATGAACCCCTCTATTTTCCCGACATGGTTTGTGGGAATGGATCTGTGTAACAGGTGCACAATTGCAGCGTCCAACCAAGAAGACTTAAGAAGATGATGAGAGCAAAAGAAATACCTTTTCAAGATGTCCTTAGAGTCGGATTTTAAAACTCACCCTTCCATTATGTTCAGGTTTTCAAAGATATCTATACCAATTCCTGGGCACTTGGACCTTCCACAATGTCCCGGTAGTTTTGGGGATTTGACAAATTGACATCAAGACACACACACACTTGCACTATACACCCATACCCAAATCCATGTAACATAGGCAATAGCTAATCAAGTGGCCAAACCTAATATATCTTCCATTCAAGAGGTAAGCTGACCAGTAAATCAGAACCATAAAAAAATTTGTTCCTGCCACAAACTTTCAATGTAATTCAATTATATGACCAATGCAATTAAAAGCTTGTACTGATCTCAAGGATTCAAAAGGTCAGTCCAGTTTAATAGTTCAGATCCGCAATTCTCATACATGTTTGCCAAGCACAGATCCTAACTAAAAGAAAAGATGAAATTACAATTTGATGGATAGGTCTCTAAGTGCATACCATTCTCAGTAACATATATTGGGCGATTGTTGTATCTCTGTGCTGTGTAATTGAGAACCTTCCGGATACCCCAAGGAACAACGTAAAGCCAAGGTGATGCTGCCTGCCGATATAAAACCTTTTAGGAGGTACCGATTGATTGCCCGTAATAGAATATGATGTAATGTGATTACGGGTAAATCACATTACGGGAAAATGAGAATTTGTAATGTGATTACCCTCCACATGTTTGGATATATTGGAAATGTAAAATCATATACTCACACAATTACGGGACGAGTGTTTGGATATGTATGTAATGTAATTCTCAATTCTTAACATTTGACCATAATACCCCCATCATGGATTTATTTTTCAAAATATCACAATTTATTTAACGATAATTTTTTCAAAAATCAACCGTCGGATCACTGTGATTTTTTATAGGCATGACTTAGAAAGGATGAACTTCTAATCCAACGGTCAATTTTGTGAAATTAAATATCCAAGTCAATTGATCAAATTAATTGTTGACAAAAAAAAAAAAAATGATGGTGAAGTATATATAACCCACCTGGTCACCCACCGCCTCAAGTCCTTCAACCAATTGATCAAAAAACTTATCAAATCAATATATATATATATATATATATATATATAACCCACCGACCACCCACCGCCTCAAGTCCTCAAAAATATATATATATATATAAAACCCACCCCAATTGATCAAACACGATCTTCTTCTTTCTGCTGCTGCTTTTTTTTTCTTCTCCTCCTCCTCTACCGCCTCTGTGCACTCTCTCTTCTATCTTTTTCTTCCTCTTCCTTCTTTCTTCTTCTTCCTCTTTCTTTTTTTTTTTTTTTTTTTCTTCTTCTTCTCCTCTGCCGCAGCCCCCCTCTGCAAACACGCCATGGCTGGAATCTTCGGGGCTTCTGGTGGCTCATCGTCGGGTCCGATTACAGTCGGCAGACGAGGGGCACGCTCGCCATTTTCGATTTTCATTAAACCCATTACCCGGAATCACTTCAACAATACCTCGTTTTGATCTGCATTCCAATTACAGTGCATTGGGTATTCGAATTACAGGGCAGATTTCCACATCACAGGGCATTAGGGATGGCCAAACAGGATTCTATCCTGTAATGTAATAGGAACAAACAATCTATGATATTTGTGTATACAGACATGTAAGAAGTGCGCGCGCGCGCAAGAGAGAGAGAGATATAGAGAGGATATACACTTTCTCACCAATCACCTCTCCACCTTCCCATTCAGCTGATGAGAAAACAGTAGTATTATTAGAAGATAAGAAAATTTTGAGTACCTGTAACTTGAATTAAGTTGTGAAGCTGTTTATAGTTACCGATTCTCTCCATCTCTTGTGCTTTATAAAAATCATTTTCTTCAGGGTTAGTAGGTATATGAGCAATGAACCTCGATGTATAGTGATTCAGACCAACAAAATCTACTGAGTTCCTAAGCAACTCCTTTTCTTCTTGCAAGAATTCAGGAAGCCGATCTCCAAGTCTTTCACGCATGACCTCGGGATAGTCTCCATAATATATTGGATGCAAGTACCTGTCCAAAAAATGGCAAGGTTCTGAGAATACCAAATTGGGATGCACTAGTAAATAGTTTTTGTTAACTCAAAAGGAAGTATCCAAAATGAATCTTGTATAAGCCCACAAGAATTTATGATTGACAGGTTCCAAAATGTTAATTGAGCTGTGTCTCCTTTGTGTAGAAGACCCCTTTGAGTTATTGTAATTTTGTTAAGGACACTATAGTCAAGTGGAAAAGTAGGAAGCAACATTTGGTTGCAAGATCCAGGCAGAAACTGAATACAGTGGCATGGCGTGGAACAACTGGCATTCGAGGATGCAACAACACCATTTCAGTGGAAACATTTCGCTGTATTTTGGAAGTTCATTTCTATTTTTTATTTTTTATTTTGTAAATATTTTGAAGTTAATAGATCCTTCAGTCATTTAGCATCATTATAAATGAAATCACATGATGGAGTGAATCAACATTAGTTCCAAGTATTCTGACTAATTTCTTGAATGTATGCATCCTTCTTTGCATTTAATTCATATATTCACTTAACTTATGCTTAAGTATTGCATAATATGTTATAAATTTATAAGGTTTAAACCAAATCCATAGATCCTACACATTTCGATCATGTGACTGCGCAATTCCAAGTAGTAACCTAAAATGCTTCGATTGGAGTTTATGATATTAGTATGCTAGAGATTGCAGTACTGCACTATGTATATAATGTTATGTACTTCAAACAATTGTATGTACATAAATGAGTGATTGTGCATGCAATCATTTCATTTCACAATATCGGAACACATTTAATACTTAATTTCACATTTAATACTTAATTTGGCAATCATCTAATTGCAAAGAATTGCTGGTCATTGCTTAAAAAAAAGGCTGATTTAGTCATAGGTCCTTTAGAATAGTGTTTTAACCCACTAATCCAAACTAAAACTCTTTAACCATAAAGTCCTTGATATACTTTTTGGACAGAAATACCTACTGTACCATTTACCTCTAACAAACACAAAATCCCAAGCTTACCAATTTGAACCAACTCCTCCAGAACAACTTGCACACAAATCCAAAAGAGTGTTACTCTGCCACCTATAAATACATAGGTACAAATTTATATATTTATGTAAGTATATAGATTTCCATGGCTATCAATAGAGGAAAGAAGCCCGTAATAGGGTGCAGATTTGCACACCCACCCTAATCGTCACCCTTGACCTTTTCTGCTTTATTCTATACACTCTTGATCACAAGCCTTCCATTTGTTCTCCCAGATGCTCCATCGTCGGCGATTGCCTTCGAATCTTCTTGATCCACCTCCTCGTTGTCAGATCTGGTGAGGCTCTTGATGCATGATACAAGATATGGAGTAGAAGATTCTTGAAGCACCAATTATGGTGCTGGAGAGGAGGCGAATATTGCAGTTACCACTAATTAGATCTGCTTAAGGTTTTAAAAAGATATGCTAAAGGGTAAAATTGACTTTTAAAAAAAGTGAACTTTACGCAACAAAATTTAAAAACTGAAGCACCTTATGAGTTATGAAAACTCTCTTTGGACTCAATGAATTATGGAACCTATATAAGGGACTTATGCCTAAAAAAACCATAAAAAATTAAAAATAAAAAATAAAATTCAATTTAAGAAGATGCCTTTTCAACCGTTCCCTACTAATTTCTTCTAGTATGATTGGGTTAATAGGCCTCCAACACACTTTTTATAAGGTTCATCTTCGTATTTCTAAAATGTTTCCATTTCTTGGCTGACCAACTAAAATGCTTTCAAAACATTTCCATTTCTTAGCCGACCAAATCTCCATATTTTTATGGTGATAATCTGGAAACTTCACCAATTGTTTAAATTCTGTCAGCCAGAAAGCATACTATTGCAAATGTTTTATTTGTCTGTGAGGTTGTGATAAAAAAAGCATGTCCTCTGTTTGATCACAGAAACAGCAAGCTGAGGTGTTTGCGACTGCAGCTCATTCTAATTGACTGGACTCCGTTAATTTTAGGTTGGGCATCCATGATACTTCAATTTCAACCAAAAGATATCGTGATGAGTGTGTAGTACGATGCATGATACATGTGCAATACTCCTAATCATACTTGTTAATATGATGTGACTGCGTCATCATTGATCAAGGGGTCATTAGTTATTCCACATATTTTATTTAATAAGGAAAAAAGGTAGAGAAACAGGAAAAGAGAATAATTTTTATAGCCTTCATCTTTCCATCTCTTTGTTCGTCTCATCTTCCTTTTCTCTCCTAACTATTGAAATATACCACTTCAACATTTAATGATGAAAAGTGATAACTTTGGATACATAAATCTATTGCTTTTTGAGGCACTCCTATAAATTATTGGTCTTCTCAAATTCAGAGAAACTTACAGAGATGATTAATGAATAGTGTACAGGCATGCGCACATGCACTCTGTGTGTGTGTGTGTGTGTGTGTGTGTGTGAGAGAGAGAGAGAGAGAGAGAGAGAGATCAACAAAAAGGTTCAGTCTTTGTAAACAATAAGCAATCCTATATAAATAATAAGTTTGAAGAAAACTATGGAATTATCGATACTTTAAACAACTATAGAATAAAATAAGCGCAAGGGGAAATACCATCCAAGCTGAAAATCGAGGTGCCTTGCTGCAGCATTTTTATCTTCAATTTTATCTGAACAAGCCTCTGCCCATTCACAATCAACAACCAAGCTTATTTGTCCCCCTTGCTTGTCCTGGGGTGGAACAACAACAGGAATAACAATTACAACAATAAGAAAATATTATTTTACTGCTAATTCAAGTAACATGAACAACAATTTTGTTAACTACTATACAAAATAATATAATATTATTAAATCATAAAATTTTTTAAATAAACCAAAAGATATCGTGTTTCTGATCACAGAACACCTAGATATGTTGAACACTGGGAATGGATTAGAGCATGGCTGATTTATGCACTATCCTGTCTTAGAGTTTATATAATTGCTAAATGTAACCCCAATGTGTGATCTAAATCTACCAAAGATCAATTGCTGATGTATTAACCAAAAGCCTCCAGATGGTCCGGTTCACTTATCTTGCAACAAGCTCAATCTATCCAAGAGGATGTTGTATTTGTTGGGGCATATAAGATTATATGACAGCACAATCATTGCATATTCAAAAGTGAAATTTATAATTCTGTAAAGATAAGCATTGGCTGTATCAAATCTCTCAAGATGTACTGCTAGTATCAAATTCCACAAATATAAGAAAGCCTGTATATATTCTCTAAAAAAACAAATACAAGACAGTCTTTTTTCATAGCTTGTATGAGAAAATAAATTTATCCATTCTCATATGTTCTGCTTTTACAATGGTAAAACAATACTAACCAATAAATTAATTCCCCATTTCACAAAGACACAAACATCCACCATTTGGTAAATTTAATATGAAATCAATAGAAATACCATGACCTAAGGGTCGTGTTTTAAGCATGGGTTTATAATTGACAGTGATGGAGCATTCCTACATTTAGTATGACCAACCATGAATATCCCCACAGAAAAAAGGGGAAAAAAAAAGTAGGTCCAATGATCCTCCTACCTTAACTGATCTATCAAATATTTTCAAATTGTTAAGAAATTTATCACAGGTCAGATAATTAAAAAAAAATGAGACGATATTAAGTAAAAAAACCCTACAATCATCCCATCACTTTGACAATAGCCTATGGTAACCATGTAGATGAGATCTAACAAATGATAGATCCTATAATCCTATATGGTACAGATACGCTAGTTTCCTTTCAAATAATAAAGGTGATCTACTATGATTTGGAGAAGATTATAAAAATAAGTGTGTCGATTCAAGGCTAAGGAGCAGAGTCCCGGGCGTAGTTTGTAAATTGGATCTGGAAAAAGCATAAGATCATGTTAATTTGGCTATCTTGCTTTACTTGTTAGAGTGGATGGGTTTTGGCAAGAAATGGAGGAAGTGGATAGGTCATTTTCGGTGATGGTAAATGGGTGTCCACATGGTTTCTTCAGGAGCTTGAGGGACCTTAGGCAAGGAGATCCTCTATCCCTGTTCCCGTTCATTATATTGATGGAAGGCAAGTGCAAATTACACTGAAGGTTTTGCTTTGGGAAGAGGAGGATAAGAAAGTGGGTTCATCACACACTTGTCAAAAGGAGAGGGCAGTTTGGGATTCAGTGGTAGAAAGAAGAGATTAAGTGAGTGGAAAAGAGGGTATTTGTCAAAAGGAGGGAAAGCAACTCTGATTCAAAGCACATCAACAAGCATGCCAACTTATTTTACATCGCTGTTCAAAATGTCGAGGTCTGTGGTAAAAAAGACGAGAAGTCGTAGAGAAATTTTCTTTGGGGAGGGATGAGAGATAAATCAAAATTTCACTCAGTTAATTGGAGTGCCGTGTGTTCACCTAAGGAGAATGGGGTTTGGACTTTACTCCGCTGTTAATAAGAAATGAAGCTTTGCAGGAAAAATGGTTATGAAGATTTACAATGGAAAGAAAAGTATTACGGAGGAAGGTCATCAAATGGAAGTATGGTCGTGACGAGGGTGAGGAGTTATGGTGTGGGGTTGTGGAAGGCGATTATGATCAGGGTCAAAAAATTTACAAATGAGGTGCGGCTCAAGTGGGAGGGGGCTTGAAAGTTGGGTTTTGGGGATATGTTTGGTGTTGCAAGAACTTATTTGACATTGTGATGTCGAATGACGCTAGGGTTGTAGATTGTTTAAACTCCGAGTTTTAAAGGTGAGATTTTTTAGCAGATCTATTCCACCAAAGTTGAGAGACAAGGGGAAGGCAAATTGGTGTTGG
>JAESVK010000351.1:295380-306247 GCA_017140935.1 Hamamelis virginiana | reverse complement strand
TTCTGTCAAATCTTTCTTGGAAGCACTGCTTGGCAGGGAAAAAGGAACTTTCCGGTGAGCAGAGTGTGGGTGACAGCAGCACCTCCAAGAATGGTGTTCTATGTCTGGACAACTGCAAAAAATAAGCGGTTGGCTAGATAATCACTGTATAAAAAACTTTACAATGTTTAATCAGGGTGTGATTTGCAAGGAAAAGGCAGAGACGGTTGATCATTTGTTGTTACATTGTTCAGTCGCACAGGCATTATGGGGTTTATTGCTGGAAGATTTTTTGAATTGAGTGGATAACGCCTCAAATCAGTTTTGCAATTGCTTGAGGGGTGGCAATACAAAAGTAGCAGGAAACCATGTGTGGCAACTTGGAAGGTGGTACCACATGCAATCTTTTAGGACTCGTTGGATAGAGAGAAATAGAACTTTTCAAGAGAAAGATGAGTCGATTTCGTCTTCACATTCTAGATTTGTTAGGATGCTTTTTGAATGGACCTAGTCAGTTGTTATGGACTCTGACAACTCCTCGTCCATTTTACAGCTTTTTTTGGAATTTGTACGGCTATAGTGTTCTCTGTCTTTTGTTTTTGTATACATCACGTGTACATGGGTCTTTTTTACCCTTTCTTTTGATTAATACAATTTGCATTTTACCTTATTAAAAAAAAAGATTATAAAAATAAGCAAAAAAAAAAATCATTTAAAAAATTCAAACACAATATCTAGAGAGTGCTCAATGAATAATACAGAGAATGCTTAATCAATAATAGAGAAAGTGCTTAATCAATAATACAGAAATGCTTAATCAATAATACAGAGACATCACACAATGTACCTTATATTTGTTTCTGTATGTGGAAATAGCTGCAGATGGGCCAAGATCTGGTGGTGTGCAACCAGATATAGTTCTGTTGATGAATGTTGACATCTTCTGGGAGCAAATATGCCAATATCATATCCATTCACCGCAGTTTGAAGAGGCTCGTTAATCGTAATCCAGTACTTCACTCTATCACCAAAACTCGCAAAACAAGTTTCTGCATAGATTTGAAAGTATTTTCTGGATGTTTTCCAAAAATTGAAACCATCTTGTTTATTAATATGCCAGAAAAAAGGGATCCTCCTGACAATGAATTGAACTTGTAAATCTTACAAGGAGAGCAATTAAAACAATATAAATAAGTTTTTTGCTTGATATTTATAATATAAATGTGGCTTATGTAAAATAATTCACAATTTCTTTAAGTTCATAACCCTAAAAGCCATTGGAGGACTTTATCACACAAATAAAGACCTTCAATGCATTTAATATTTCAATCATCTTTGTGTTTCCCACACATTCAATAACATCAACA
Organism: Hamamelis virginiana; assembly: GCA_017140935.1. Classification (NCBI taxonomy): domain Eukaryota; kingdom Viridiplantae; phylum Streptophyta; class Magnoliopsida; order Saxifragales; family Hamamelidaceae; genus Hamamelis; species Hamamelis virginiana. The sequence goes on along the minus strand of JAESVK010000351.1, from coordinate 304,901 downwards.
GAATTTTGGTATAGACATTAGTGATGCATGGAGAATAGTTTCAAATCCAAAAGCTTTGTTTCTGAGAAGACATGCAAATTTTAATTCTTAACACCCTTGTATAAAAGACTTTTAAGAAAATGCTTTTTCTGGACTTTTAAGGGATGACTCTCTCTCTCTCTCTCTCTCTCTCTCTCTCTCTCTCTCTATCTACTTTGCCTAATTTATAAACAAAAAATATACATATTCATAATACGCCTCAGAATCCCCATATCTTTGCAGCTTATGACATGTCCACTAATCCACACAAGCTTGACACTATAGGAGAGCACATAACGCATTCTAGTTCCAGATGGTAAGGCTTTCCCTGTAGATTAGGATCTTACACCATATAACTAATCCACTTCCCAAAGCTTCACATATATCAAAAACAAAACTAACACCTCAATATGTGGGACTCTTCTGAAGCATTCCATTGACCTCAAAAGTAATAAAGAAAGAAAAGTATTGTTTAATATGAAGATGTTTGCAAACAAGCAATAATTGATTGATTACATAATACTTACACAATTTCCTTATTTAACCATCCTCCCATTGACTCATGAAGATACAAAGGAAGATCCCAGTGGTATAGAGTTACACAAGGCTCGATACCTGTAAAAGCAAGCTAAAGAATTATGTATTAGTGCTGAAGTAGAAGAAAATCATGTAGAAATAACTTCGTACCCTTTTCAAGAAGAGCATTAATGACGTTGTTGTAATACGCAATCCCTTCATCATTGATTTTGGTTCCCATACCATCTGCAAGCATGAAGAAACCGATACAGAAAATCCACTTGTTATCATAATGAAGCTTAACGAAACAATCGTTGTATAATTCTCCAAAAATAATATGACTATAGTACAACGTAATTTTGAATCAAAAAATCATGGAATATAGGTGAAACAAAGAAATGTTGGTGTCAAACCAATTAAATCTCTCTCTCTCTCTCTCTCTCTCACACACACACACACACACACATATCAGGCAAGTTGGCTGAGATCTCACCCAAGACTAAGTCAAGTTGGTGTGAGAGAATATTAGTCAGTTCCTTGCAAAAACCGAGTTGACTTGAGCGTCAACTCAGTCTTGGCTGAGGCTTCAAACCATGGAGAAGAGGGGTAGAATGAGCACATATGAGTTTTATTCTAGAAAGGCAACAATGGTAATTAGTGTAACTCAACTCCTATCCAAATAGAGAATCAAAATATCGAAAGTAAATGCTTAGAACCATTAGCACTAAAATGCATTAAACATATAAAGGAAAAGGGCATCACCAGGGAAGATACGGGACCATGATATGGAAAATCGATACGAATGAAATCCCAACTTGGCTATAAGGTCAATATCTTCCTGCACACCAAATACTGAATTTAGGAAACTGAAATTTGACCTAAAAAAAAGAAGGTCAAAAATGATTTCTTAATGACTATCAATTGAAAGAACAAGGATGGGCAAAGGCCTTGCACTAGAAGAATTAACCATGTATGTTAAAATTAAGATGCCATGCATACCAAAACTAGTAAAAATAATCATGTATTTTTAGAGATCATGGCTTATTTTCTCTATTACAAAATCATGAATGCATTACAAGGTATGGAGATGCCAATAAGTGCAAACTGAAAATTGGAAAAGCTTACAAGCCACTACAAACGGAGAAATGCATGGAATCCATGCAGAACTGAATATTGTGTAACGTCTAGTATGGATAAGGAATAATTTTTATTTCTTCATAGTTCATGCAGATCATTAGAGTACAAGCTACAATCATGGAAAACATTAACAAAGTAGATTAACATATATAATTTCTGGCCCTCCCTCAAATCCCTCGTGTAATAGCAATTTTTTGAGTTCTAAAATTGTTAGACTGAAAAGTTTGGGGTCCCAAGAGAGAGTATAATTTCAAATCCCACTTTTGTAGTTCTTAGCCACCAGAATAGACCTTTATTCAAATTTTATAATGAACACATAAATATTTGGCCTTGCTCTTAGAAGAAAGATTGCAGATGAATGTACCAGCTTTCACCTCATAAATAGCATCACAGGCAATTGTGCATCCACTTAAAAGTGGAGTCAAATGTTATGCGATGAGTTTGAAAATATGGGCTGGTTATTAACTTATTATATAAGTTTTAGGGAAATTTTCCTCATTTCCTTTGGTCCGTTTTGAAGAATGATTAATGATGAAAGATAAGGCCAAAAACCATTGGCCACCCCACCCCCCTTCCGCCCACAGGAGAAAGGGACCCGCAAAAAACTTGGCAGTTCTTTTTTTCTTTTTCAGAACATTATTGCAAAGCTACACATACAAGAAATAAAAAAATCTGAGTCGTTTGTAGCCAAACTTGTTAGTACTAACCCTGTACTGATAGTATTGATCCACTGCAATATCTCCGTTGCTTCCATCACAAATACAGCCTAACAAAACAAGAAAGATGAATAAAATAATCTTCATAAGCAAGTGCGAGATGAAAACAAAAGTTGACCACATCACCAGACATCATTGTAGTGGAATAGTTTTGTTATAAGCATATAAGAAAGCAAACCTTGTGTGCGTGAAAAAGCATCCCAAATACTAGCACCCCTACCACCCTCATTGCAAGCTCCTTCAACCTACATTTAAAGATTCAAAGAATGGGAGTTTTCTAAACCTAAACATCCTGCATTCGTTAACAGAACCATCAAGGACATTGTTAAAAACAAAATAGTGCAATTTAGAGTAAATGTTAGAGTGAATTTTCGAGACACTAAAATGAATTTTATCGTTATTCTCTGTATAATAGGGTCTTTCCCTCAGTAGGATTCCTTAGAATCCAAAAATTGCAGCCTACGGATGGGTGAATTAAACTACAAAAGAGGAGCCCAGCTTCAAAAGGGCGGGCTAATCTCTATTTATAGATATACAACAAGAGAACAAAATGAATGGATGATCCAAAGGAAATGCAGTAAAAACGGAGAGAAAAGAAATCACAAGATAAGACGAAGACACACCAAAAAAGAACCCACAAGTTATTTATATACTGCATTTCAGTGAATGATAAAAAGGATCTACCAAAATGTGGAAGGAGAGAACACAAAAAAAAATGAACAGATTCACAGAAAACTGGTAACCAAAAAGAGAGAACATGGCCACATGGGTGTTTTAAACGAGTAAATGTAACAAAATCAAGAACAAGTGGTATTAACACTAGAACTGTAGAAGATTTGAGCAGGTCAAAAGACTCAGAACGTCCCTGAGCATAGAAAATGAGAAATTACATTTATCATTGGAAAGAATGGAGCAAATGGGCACATTAAATTAGACAAAAACCTCAAAATTGCACAATGCATGGACAGGCAAAATCCTTTCAGGGATTTGATACAGCGGTTGTGACCTCTAGCAATATTCTATCAAGGATATCACCTGAGCCAACACCCAATTTGTTGGATAATCCCAGCCTAAAGAAGAATCAAGATGGGAAAAAAAGGGCAAAAGATTCTTAACAGAGAACAACAGTAAGAGACTGATGAAAAATGTGGCATGGTAAGGAAATTTTATTATGGAAACGCCAGAAGATTTAAGCAAAGTTAAAAGGTTCCAGAGCAATTGAAAATAAAAAGTTATAAAATAAGTTCTTACCGTAAAATCATAAGAAATGCAATTCTTAACAACTTTTCTTGTCATGAGACCACTGAAAACACTAAAAGAAAAAAATAAAACTTGGACTAAGAAAAACTAAAAAGAACCAATAAACAAATTGAAGAATGAAGCTCTTTCTATTTCTTTTTCTCAATTCAACTTAATAGATGTGGGAAGGTGTATAATGCATGACTTCAAAGGAACTAACCACAAAGCTTCATTCTTTATCCCATGCCAAAAAGGACAGGAAAAATAATGCTACAGGGATGGGACTTCAACATCTTCATGTTACATCCACTTCCAACGACCAGCAGATAATTTATGTTTCAGCACTTACTTCTCTAGTCTCTACTCCTTCCTCACTTACTTCTCTAGTCTCTACTCCTTCCTCTCCCAACTCCTTGACCGCTCTTATTAGACCCCGAGTGATCCCATTCAGATACAAGCCATTTTCTTTCATTTCCTCCAGCAGCTTCTCTGCTGTTTCCCAATCTAAAGCCTTTAGGCAGAGAGATTGGATCAATTTATTATACTCATCAGTATTAGGTTGAACCCCAAAATCCTTCATCTCACTCAAGAACTTCAAAGCCTTGTCAAATTCCTCAAGTTTGCAGTACCCACGAATGAGTATATGGTAAGTCACAGGGCTCAGCTTGGAATGTCTCTTTTTGGCTTCTGACAAGACTTTACAAGCATCCTCCATCTGACCACCCTTTGCATAACCACTAATAATAACTGTGTAAGTGTACACGTCCGGTTTCAGCCCCCTACTCTCCATCAACTTCATCATCTCCTTTGCCTCTTCCACATCACCAACCTTAGAAAGGGCATTAATCACAGAATTGAAGACAGCATTTCCAGGAGGCGGGCCGGAGTCAATCATCTTAAACATCAACCTTTTTGCCCCCTCAACATCTTTGATCCTACACAAACCACGAATAACAGCCGAAAATGGCTTAATCGCATGTTTGCGTCCTTCTCCTGAGAAATCCTCCAACATCTCCAAAGCTAATTGAACAGTCTCATCCTCTTGACATAATGAGCTGATCAAAAAGTTAACCGCAGACTGAGGTGGGTACTTGTTCTTCTCCTTTGCCAGCAAATAAACCAAACGAGCATCTTTAGCTTTACTCCCTTTACAAAAACAAGAAATAATATTCCCAATTTTCCCACTATCCGGCAAGCTTCCAGCATTGAGCATCTTCTCAGAAACAGAACCAGCCCAATCAAAAATCGAGCGCCTACAGAGAGCTTCAATCGTAAAATAGTAAGTATCCTCATTTGGGACACATCCAAATTCTCCAAACTTGTCAAACACCTCAAACCCAGCCTTGCCTTTACCCAACTTCGAAAACAAAGCAATCAGCTCATTAAGAATCTCCGCATTCAACACACTGTTCTCCTTCTCGCCAATCTCCTTGACTAAATCCCATAAAGAATAAGCGTCTTTCTTCCTAAGACCACCACTTATAGTCCGAACGAGCGCATCCACAACACGGGTAGTTACTGAAAACCCGGGCTTTGTTGACGCCCAATTGAAAAATCCAATTATATTCTCGCCAGGAATACACGGAGTTTTGAGTATTCTCAAAACAAACTCTTCATGTAAACTCAAATCCAACCTATCGAGACTTGACACCAAAGACCCATCTACACTACTCTGCAGCAGAGACAACACACTCTCTAATTTCTCCAAATCAATCTCATACACTTGTTCATCATCATTATTGGATTCAAAAGTTTGCAAACCAATCTGGGTATCCCCATTTTTGTAAAAAGAATCTGGTTCTGGAGAAACCGAAGCCGAATCCTCGTCGAAAAACACCGAAGATTGTTCAGATTCTGATGTAACAAAATGAGGATTTTGATCGAACCCGCCATTACTATCAGCAAAAGCATCATCACTGGTTTCGCTACCAGGGTTACTAGGGTTCGCAGTGTATTGAGATAAGAATCTAGGGTTTTGGTAAAGAAAGGTTTGAGGGGAGAAGCATGTTGAGAAATGTGGTACAGGGGTTAAGGTTTGATAGGAGGGTACCTTTGGCTTTTGAATTTTACCGAGGTTCCGTGCTGCGTGTCTGGAGAGTGAAGCTCTTGCTCCTACTGATCTCCACATCCTTTCTCTCCTTCCTCTCGCTAAACGCCTCTCTCTCTCTCTCTCTCTCTCTCAGTGGAGACCGAGTAGGGTTTTGCTGACAATTCTTTGGTTTGGCTGCGGAGCAACGATCTTTAATGGTAAACCATTTGAGCTACTATTGTTGGTCTAAGAGCATGTTTAATGGTATATCATTTGAACTATCATGGTTAAAATTTGGCATTAACATTTAATTAAATTGCTCTAAAGGTGTATCATTTGTGGTACCAAATTTTGGTAATAGGCAATAGGCATATAGGGTTGCCAAATTTGGTACCTCAAATGACAATTGTAATTTGTATCATATCATACTTTCCCTTCAAAAAATAGAAAATACCAAAATATATCATTATTAATACGTTAGAACATATATGTGACAAAATTTGACATTGATCCATTTGGTACCATTTAAGGTGCTAAATTTTTGCATTGGCATATCAAATGATATGAATGCATTAGAAATACTCTAATGGCATGTATTTTCCCTTTTAGGGAGAGAGATACTTCATATTTGAACATATGAAAAATGTATCGATATTCATTTGTTAAGGTAGGGATAGGTTGTTATCGTTTGGCAAAAAAAAAAAAATTTGCCCCCACATTGATAAAATCCTAGCTTCGCCCCTGGGTTGGTTAGCAAATTTGATAGTGTTTATAAGATGTGAAAATGCTTGTAATATGGTGGTACAAAGATGCATGGGTTTAGGAGATAGATTCTTATCATTAACTCATATTTAATACATTAAAAAAAAAAAAAGGTATTTAATCAAGAACCCTCCCCTATGGAAAATTTAGTTTATGAAAGAGATAAATTATATAGCTTCTGGCGAATTTGCCCTCATTTATAGAACCTGATTTTGAATTTTTTCCAAAATTGATTTTTACTAAAAAAGGATACATTAAGTGTCATATATTTTCAAACAAGTAAATTTACCTAACTCGTATATACATGGTGAATGTGCATTTTGCCGTATATCTTCAAACAGGTAAATTTACATAAATTGTATTGTATGCATTAAATCTTATTTTAAAACAAGTAAATTTACTAAACTCGTACACACATGCTAGACGTATGTATTGTCGTATATCTTTAAACAGTTAAATTTATATAAATTGTATTGTATGTATCAAATTTAATTTTCAAAAAAAAAAAAAAAAGTTTCCAATAATGCAGTTCAATTTTAATGGTTTCTTTGAGAATAAATATAGAAATGATACTAATAATTCAAAATTTGAAATGAATGCAATTTAAAAAATTTCCACAAAAAGTCCAATACAAATACAAGCTCTAAATGAAAACCAAATATAATTTAAATTTTTTTCCATAAAGTCCCATATAATTACAAATTGTAAATGGAAACCACAATAAATGTAATCTTATCAAATAAGGGCAAAACTGTCAATATAAAAAATTGGTTGACTTTAAATATTCTGAAAGGATCTCGCGGTAAATCTTATAGGGTGTTGGGCCTCATGGTACAGAATCTAATTTATAGAAGGTCTGGATAATTTCCCCCCCAAAAAAAAAGTGTACCCCCAACATTTTACTTGAGAATTCTTTGCTCGCATTTGTTTTAATAAAGGATTGTAAGCAATATAGAGAATAACTAGCATCTCAACTAGATTGGCACACTACTCCTCTAAAATCATGTGTCATAGACCAAAATAATAATTCAAGGTCTTTGCTCGCTTTGAATATTAAGTGAATGAAGAAAAATGTTTTGGAAGTAAGCAATGCTACACAATTTGTTGTGTTTATTATCTCGTCATTGTTTACCTTGCTTCTCTCACAAGATTGTGAAAATCACTCATTGTAACTTATGTAGGTTCCATCTCTCACGATTGATTTTTTTTTTTTTTTTTTTGTAATATTAAAGTGGATTCGATCCCTAAATCTATTCTAATCCTAACTCAGGTTAGCATAAGACACTTTAGGAGAAATAAAAGAATGGGAACATTGGAAAAAAAAAAGAAAGAAGAGACATCGTGGCTTTAAACAAGGAAGACATTGTGGTTTGCATATTTAAATTTTAAATGGGGTTCACAATGACATTTATAATATTAAAATTGATGTGATGATGTCATATTTGATGGGAGAAATAGTAGGAAAGAAACATGTAATTGAAGTAAAACGAATACCAATAATTATACCCATTACAGCAGTCATAATATATATATATATATATGTGTGTGTGTATTGAGTTGATCTTATCAGTATATCCGTATATACGAATTCCATCTCAACAGTTGCTTTTTGGTATCATCCCATTTGCAATTGTGGGGGCTCAAATCGATGCCTTAGAGGGGTAGCCGTATCTACAGATCTAGCTTAAATATATATATATATATACACACACATACATTCTCTTAGGGCTGTTTGGGAACTTTAAAAATTGTGTTTATGTCTGATTTTCTGGACAATATTGAACTGATTTACATAAAAAATACACTTACCAAACAGTACTTAATAAAAACCACGCAGACAAATTCTCAGCTGGCTAAGTTTTTAAGTTTGTCAAACAGCCCCTTAGTGTATATGATATAAGGGTCACGTTCGATTGGACGGATTGGCAAAAGTGATTTTGATTTTTGCTATTGCCGCGTCTTTGCTTTTGCTCATGGCTCTTCCAATTTCTACTGTTGGCTGCTCAATTTTACAATTTTGGTTATTTCGTGTTTGATTTTTGCTGGGGGCGGGCGCTGAGATTTTTGCTTTTCCTGTTGCCAGGCTTCCGATTTTCATGCTGTCATTCCAATTTTAACTGTTCGGCCTCCAATTTGCGAATTTTGCTATCTCAAGCAAAATTTTTGCTCATTCCAGCTTGTCCTTTGATTTGTTGAGCATATTAAGTTGGGGAAATTACTTTTTAGGGACCCTTTGTGCGTGCGCTTAGTTGAGGGTTGCTTGATTTTTTGGTCTTTTACCTTTTATACTCGAGTGTGTTGCAGGCATTGATGACGTCTATGGTTATGAAGTTACTTCTTTGCCCTATGCAATTAGCCTTCAACCCTTTTGTTGTCTTTGTTTTTTGGTCTTTTCCTTCATTTCAGCCTGTGCAGTTGCAGGCCATTGACTGTGCAGCCGTGTGATGTGTGAAAGGAGCCCATTCCGTCACCTTTCTTTACCGCCAAACTCTTGGTTTGCTCTTCGCTTGCTTCTGAAGCTGCACCACGCACTGTTGGAGGGTTATGTTCTTTCTTGCTCGTGGTGTTTTCTGCTAAGATTGTTGAACTCAGTGGGCCTTCTTTGCTTGGTTCTCTTGATACACTGGTTTTAGCTTTGTTGCTTTCCTTAGTTGCAATTTTTTTTTCTTCGTGGGAATGATTGTGTTGATTTTGTGCTTTTGTTGCAGCTGATTGATCTTGTACGGTGTTGGATTGTCTTCTTTTTTCTTACTTGTGGTTTTCTCTGTTGGAGGTTACCGTTTTAAGTAGGCCTGCTTGTGCTCGCTTTGCGTTTTTGCTTTTCGTGTGTATGTTCATCTTCTTGCCTGTATTTTTGTGTCGTATATCTTTTGCCCGTATTTTCTGGGGTGCTTTGGAACCCTACTCTTTGAGGCAGGGGAAGACCCAATCTAGAAAATCTAGAGGGGAAAGAGAAAAAAGCAATTGGTTATTCAAGTCGGTCTGCATTCAAGTTGGTTATTCAAGTCGGTCTGCTTTCAAATGTGTGCTCGGGTCTTCTGGCTGCCCAATCCTCTACTTTCTCTGCTTGTTGCAGGGAATAGGGTTTCATGTTTTTTATGTCG
>JAESVK010000351.1:209267-230380 GCA_017140935.1 Hamamelis virginiana | reverse complement strand
CCAAGAGACGAGGTGATAATTACTTTTGAGAGAAGATACTATGGATGGCAAAATTTCATACTTAAAGTGAATGTGAAAAACTATAAGGAGTTCCAACTTTTACCACAATAACTTTCTAATATAAAAAATTTGACATGTGATAACATGATATTAGTATAATTTTTAAAAATATAGAAAAAAAAAAGTTTTAAAACATTGATTTTAGAAAAAGCCCAATGCAAATGGGCCCCAATCTAAACCATATCGACAGTGAAAAGAGAGAGTAGTGTGAGAAAGAAAAATAGAAAAAAGAGAAAATAACATTTTAGTACCTTTAACTTTGGTATTAATAACAATGTGGTCCAGAAACTTTGCTTTTTCTCAATTTAGTTTAAATTTTTTAAAAGTTATACTAATGTGGAACATTAACTAACGGGAATTAACATTCCGTTTGTTAAAATTGAGGGCTATTGACTGGATTTCCAGTCAGTTAACGTTAATTCATTTAGCAACCCAGTTAACAGCCGTCAATTTTAATGGATGAAATACTAATTCCGTCAGTTAATATTCTACATTGGTACAATTTTTTAAAATTTTAGGCTAAATTAAATAAAACAGGTTTGGATTTGGTGTTGATCTGATAACCGATCAACACCTATTGATCGGCCGCTGGATGAGAGACACGTCATGGGGCAATAGTCACGGGCGATCGAATTAAAGGACTAACATCCAAAACGTGAGCTAACCAGTCATTTTGGGGGCCTTTTAAGGGCTTGTAATGAACTTTAACGGAGTTAAAGGGTTTAACTCCAAAAGTTTTTTATTCCTGTGCACTCCCCCATATACCATCATTGCTCTCTCTCTCATAATTGATTTCTCTCTCCTCTTGCATCTTTTTTATTGATAGAGCATCAAGGCTTCCTGAAAAACTCTGCTTTCCTAGAAATCCCCATGTTGGTTACTATACATATAAGCAGTAAGTCGTTGATAGTAGATTTTTTCTCTTGTCCCAAATACATAAAGTAAGCCCCACTCTGGCTGCTATAAAATAATGAACCCAGAAAAAGAAAAAAGGAAAAAAATAAAGAAACATGGGTATGACAATATAAAGATCAAATGGCACAAAAGAAAGGTAAAATTATGGAAAACAAGCATTAGAAAAAGGCAGCATCTTTGAGCTTGTTTGCAAGCTGCAATGAATGGGTCTTAGATTAGCCTAGAAATTTCTTTTAAACACCAAACTTGTAAGGGTTCTTTTAATATTGATCATGTTGTCTCGGGTAAAAAATGCTAGTATTAAAAGCAACTACAGAGCATACCGCTGAAGATTACTCAATAATAATGAGTACCAATGTGGAGTCTCCTTACCATTTGTGTTAACTTGCACACCCCCTCTCGAAAGCATCAGGAAATGGAAGTATTGTATTTATTTCCTCTATTGCTGGTATGACAGCCTTACATGCAATTTCTATATGTGCAGCACCGAAAGGTGTGTTCCTGTTTGTTCAATAGCAACAAATTCAAATGACATTTTTTTGAGAACCTTTAATTTACTGCCCTCAGTTTTTGTTATCCGAAGCAATTAATCAAATGACAAAGAACTTGGTATGTGAATGGGCTAAAGACAGCATTCGGATTGTTAAAAGACTTGTCCCACATCGATTTCGCGCACCACTCAAGCTTGGTTCATAAGTTCTAGAGACCCTCCATTTGGTAACTTAAGTTATTGAGTTGGATCCTGGTTTCTAACATGGTATCAAAGCTAGGTCTTGGGTGGGCTCATATTTTCTATTCCCCTTACCCCATATCACTGCTCGGGGCACTTTTCACCCGCGAACCTATGAGTCACTAATTCTAAGGCTCGGGGTTTCGTCCACCCACATTCAACCCGGGCTGTATGCGGTATTTATCCTATGTCTAAATGCTAGGGGGCCTCTTTATCCATAAACTCGTGGGCCTACTAAATCTCTTTTTGATACATATCTCATACCCAAATTCACTCTAAATCTTATTTTTGTGGGTCAACTTTGTGACATGGGTTTTACTGTTATTTTCTCTTGTTCTGGTTGTATTGTGCAGGATCCTCAGACCAGATAGACCCTTAGGACTGGTCATAAAGTTGGTCGCCTGTTTGAGCTCATCAATCTTTACACCTCTTCTCCATCCTTATCCACTCATCAGACTGCTGCTCCAGCTCTTTTTACTTCATCACTCCACTTGTGGTACTCTTGTCTTAGGCATATATCGGTTGGTCGTTTGCGGTCCTTAATTTCTAGTGGTTCTTTGGGTTCTGTTAGTAATGACCATCTAGACTATTAATCTTGTCAACTTGCAAAACAACCTGCCTTTCCATTTCCTTATAGTGCCTCTATTTCTTCTGCACCTTTTGATTTAGTTCACTTTGATATATGGGGTTCTTCTCCTGTTCCAACCATGGGGGGATCAAAATACTTTGTAATCTTTATCAATGATTATTCTAATTACATTTAGTTATATCTCATGCATAATCGCTTTGAACTTAAATAGATTTATTATGATTTTGCACAAATGGTCAAAACTCAATTCTCTCGTCCTATCAAAGTCTTTCATGCAGATAATGCCATGGAGTATCGAGACTCAGACTTTCTCACTTTTCTTCGCACTAATGGTACTATTCCATATCATTATTGCCTTGTCACCTCTCAACAAAATAGGTGTGTTGAACGTAAACATTGACATATTTTGGATATTGTTCGAGCAATTCTCATTTCTTCCTTTTGTCCTGAGAATTTATGGGGGAAGCTGCTTTCACTATCGGGTATACAGTCAATCGTGTCCCTTCTACTGTCATTTGTAATATTTATTCTTATGAGCGCCTATATGACCATCATCTTTCTTATCATCATCTCAAAGTTTTTGGGTATGCTTGTTTTGTTCTCCTACAACATCATGAGCGTACTAAGTTGGAACCTCACACTCGTCTCTGTTGCTTATTGGGATATGGTATAGAACATAAAGGTTACAGGTGTTGGGATATCATCTCTAAACGCCTCATTGTCTCTTATCATGTTGATTTTTGGGAGCACAAAATGTTTTCATCACTCTTCAAATTTCACTTACCAGTTTCTCACACATTATCTTTCTTTACTAGTTCATCTATTCCATTATTTCCTAATGATGCTGATGCAAGATTCGAACTTTCTACGGCTTCTCTTAAGGTGCCCGTTTTGTTTACGGATCTCGCTACTGTACCATTCTCCACCACTAATGATGTTCCATTGTCTGAACTTGATCCTAATCCTGATCCTATATCAGACTCTACCATTGATCATACTTCTACTTTTGATCTTGTTACTGATCCACCTCTTCGTCGGTCTACTCTGGTAAGGAAACTATATATCATTCTTCGTGATTTTCATTATTTTTCCATTATCCTCTCTCATCATGAACCGCAGACCTATCATGAGGCTCGTTCTAATCCTCAGTGGCAACAAGCAATGGCTAAAGAATTGCAGGCTTTTCATATCACTAATACTTGAGATTTGGTTGACTTTCCTCTTGGAAAATCTGTTGTGGGTTGCAAATGGGTTTACAAAATCAAGACCCATTCTGATGGTTCAATTGAGCTTTACAAAGCTCGTCTGGTGGCCAAGGGATTTACTCAGAAACATGGCATTGATTATGAAGAGACTTTTGCCCCCATTGCTCGCATTACTTCGGTTCGCAGTTTACTTGTTATTGCTGCTGTTCAAAAATTAAAACTATACAAGATGGATGTCAAAAATGCCTTTCTCAATGGTGATCTTTCTGAAGAAGTTTACTTGCAGCCTCCACCTGGGTATGTTCATCCTCCAAATAAGCTGTAGATTTCGTTGAGTCTTAAATGGACTGAAACAGGCTCCTCGGGCATGGTTTGCCAAGTTCAGTTATGTTATTGGAGATTTTGGCTTTATCTTTTGTTCGTATGATTCTGCTCTCTTCATTTGCAAGACAACCAAATGCACTACTCTTCTTCTGCTCTACGTTGATAACATGATTATTACTGGCAATGATCTTAGTGACATTTCTTTACTCAAGTCATTTCTTAATCAGCATTTCGAAATGAAAGATTTTGGTTCTCTCAGTTATTTTCTTGGTCTTAAGATATTCTTTGATTCCTATGGCTACTATCTTTCACAAGCCAAGTATGCTTCAAATCTTCTCACTCGTGTTGGACTCATAGATGCTGAAACAGTCTTTACTCCTCTTTAGACTTATACCCAAATGAATCCTCTTAATGGTACTTTACTGATTGATGCCACACTCTATCATCAGCTAGTTGGCAGTCTCATCTATCTCATAGTCACTCGCCCAGATATTGCCTTTGCTGTTCATATTGTCAGTCAGTTCATGTCAGCTCCTAGCTCCTAGCTCCACACACTTTGTAGCCGTCCTTTGTATTCTTTGTTATATAAAGGGAACTCTATTTTATGGTCTTCACTTTTCTGCCACTTCTTCTTTAAAGTTACGAGCTTACTCATATGCTGACCAGGCTGGTGACCCTACTGATTGTCGATTTATAATTGGCTTTTGCTTATTTCTTAGTGAATCTCTTATTTCTTGGCGTAGTAAAAACCGTCGTTGCTAGGTCTAGTACTGAAGCCGAATATCGTGTACTCGTTGATACTACCCAAGAACTTCTCTGGCTTTGCTGGCTACTTGAAGCTATTGTTGTACCCCATTCTTCCGCCACTACTATTTACTGTGACAACCAAAGTGCTATTCAAATTGCCCACAATGATGGATTCCATGATCGCATCAAGCATATCGATATTAATTGTCACTTTGTTCGTCATCATATTGGCCAAGGAACTGTGCAACTTCTTTCTGTCTCATCTACTAAGCAAATTGCTGGTCTTTTCACCAAGGCTCATCCTCTCGATCGTTTTAAGGATTTAGTTTCCAAACTCAAGTTGGTTTCTCTTCAACCACCTTGAATTTAAGGGGATGTTAGAATTATATAGACTTGTACATATATAGAAATATAGTATAGGTCAACTATGTACTAATGTACTACACACACTCCTATATACTACCTACGACCGTGCCTATAAATAGTCTTGTATAGTCGCATTGTAATAATCTAATTCAATATAACATATACATTTATCTCAACAGAGCATCGTTGCCATGGGCTGTCAAAACCATAAGAGGAAAGTTGCATCAAGATGAGAGAGAGTGGGGGAAAAAAGATTTGGGCGGGCATAATGAGAGGGAGGAGAGAGAAATCAATGATGGCATATGGTGGAGTGTAGGGGAGTCTAAAAAATTTTGGGCATTAACTTTGTTAATGTTCAAAAGGGTCCATAATGACTTGTTTGGCTATTAGCCCTTAGATCTGCTTGTCTATGATGTGTCGCCCATCCGACGGCTTGTTGATCGGTCGGCAGATAAACAGCAAATTCAAACCCTCTTCAACCCAACCCGAACAAAACTAAATTTGAGGGACCATTTTCATCTCAAAGTTCGAGTATGAAAACGTCATTTTCAAAAAAAAAAAATAATAATAATAATAATAATAAAAAATAAAAATAAAGAAACGCAGTGCCCGAAGGAAACACCACCCCCACGCGTTTACGCAGAACGTGGCAAACATCGTACTTCGTAAGTCATATCAACCAAGCAGACTTCTGGCCAACAAAACCAAAAAAAGCGCCTGACGCACGAAAGCTATCTACAGAGAGTCGTATTCCGTAAGAGCCAAGATACAGTCCCTCTGTTATAAAACTCTTTTGTTTGTTTGCTTCTCTCTGCAAGATCTGTATTGTCATTGCAAGTTTCTCTCCTCAATCAGAGAAAGAGGAATCCAATACTCCCGCATCTTTCCTCTCTATCTCTCTCTTACTCTTCTTCTGCAACTCTGTGTGTGTGTATATATATATATATATATAATGGGGACGGAGGAGGAGAAGAAGGTTTTTGATGTTGAAGCAGCGAGTTCGCTAGTGAAGGAGCTCAGAGGCACGTTTGCTTCTGGTAAGACTAAAAGCTATGAATGGAGAATATCGCAGTTGAAGAATCTTCTAAAGATGCTCGATGATCGCCAGAAAGAGATAATCGATGCTCTTCGTTCTGACCTCTCCAAGCCTGAATTAGAATCCTTCGTCCACGAGGTCCTAATTTTTTATTTTTAAATTTTGTTTGCTTTTCAGCTAATTTTTGTCTTTTCTTAGTCCTTTCAGATTCATTATCCATGCTCTTTGCTTGCTCTGTTAAATTACTCTCTCTCTCTCTCTCTATATATATATATATATATATATATATATATATATATATAGAGAGAGAGAGAGAGAGAGAGATGGATTAGATTTACTTATGTTTGCTGAATTGATTGTTGCTGAGGATTCACTTTGTCAGTGAACATGCTGAGATCATATGAGTCTCTGTCTTTGGTAGTTTTTGAATTCTCAGATGAACGGTTCTGATCAAGAAATGTAGTATTTGTGATGATGCATTTGATAATTGAATATAATTAATGCTGCTGCTGTGAATGCTTAGTTTGACCTACTGGCTTAAATTTACTTGTTCAATTTTGGGAGATTTTAACGGAGTTTGTTTGTTTTTAGGATACTTGTCCTTTAACAATGTGGCATAATTATAAAAATTTCAATTAATTGGGTGGACAGACCTGTCCTGTTTGTGATAAGAATGCGATTGCGTTACTTAAGAATTGATAGTTCGTACTATAGATTATGTGAAGGAGAAATGTTGACCACATTTTATGCGCGTATTGGGTACTCTTTAACACTGCTCTGTTGAGGATAACTCATTCCTTGTTCATCTTGTTACAGTTTTTGATGTTTTTGCTCTGAATATAAAAACAAAGCAATTGTTTTTTTAGATCTAGTTTTAGATGATCAAGAGCCACAAGTTTTGACGCAAATGTTGACACAAGTATTAAAAACTTTTTGTAGGGCTTGTATTTTGCAAAATCTACCGTTGGATCTGATACTCTTATTATGTATGCCATAATGGCAAAGATAACACTGATCAGACAACAATAGCCATTTTATTTGTAAATTCACATTTTTACTGAACAAAGGATTTCACGTATATGGATGAATTGGCTTTTAATCTTTGATTAACTTGATATTTGGCAGGTATGATGTGTGTGGAAGGAACATGTAATCCAACAACAGGTTTCACAAAATACAAATCTCATAAAAAGTTATTAAAACTCGTGTCAAAAGTTGTGCATAAACTTATGTCATTCTATGCTGACCCTTTATATATGCAAATGTCCCAGCAAGGGTCAAGCAGAAGGCAGTCAGTACTATGAAGGATTACCATTTTTGGAATAATTATGAAGTGGGTTTGTTCTAAACTACATGTGAAGAATTTTCCTATGTGGGTGGATGGTTGGAGCATTAATGACACACCCCCTCTGCTTTCTATGATAAAGTTTGGCCAATCTTTTGGTCCGTCAAAAAAATTGTTTAAAGGAAATTGGTGGGACTCTGCTCCTCAAATTTAATGTCAGTGACACAGTTTTACTAAATCATTTTGGGAGGACATATTGGTTGTAAGACAAAATATGGTTATTATTTGTTTGCTTCATATTTTTTTTAGAGATTAAATAGCTTTGGGATGATTTAGAATTCACGAGTTAGGTGGAAGTATTGGGGTATCGATAATAATTTGAAGAAAAATCAATGGGTGAATTTAGGAGTGGAAAAGCAATGCATGTTAAGAAAAAAAATAGGATATGTCTAGAAATAAAAACTGCTGGATTATTTTTTATTAGACAAAAAGCATATAACTTTATTAAAAGAAAATAAAGGGTCAATCGCATGCACATGCAAGGCGCACAATTAGACATCTTGATTCTAATAATATATTAACATGATTGCTGTTGAAAGTCGACAATTGCTGTTGTTACATTGCAAGCATTTTGATTTGGTATTATTTCCGTTCATCTTTGTTTGGATTGTTGTAGAAAACTTGGTAGATAATTGAGAGTTTACATTTTGTAAATTAAACTGAATATGTGGAAGAAACCACCAAATCCTTTTCGTTGTAACCCTTTAGTCTCTTAATGGTTTCGGTTCACTAACTTCTTTTGTATGGAAATTTTGTATAGTATATATTCTGATTCATCCTGTCATTACAATGATCTTCTAGAAATTTGACCAACACGGTTCCTTATGTAGATTGCTCTCTTGAAGTCCTCCTGTAAATCAGCTTTAAAGGGATTAAAACGTTGGATGATGCCAGAAAAGGTTACATTTTTTGAACCTCTCTCTCCTGATTTGAAACTGTTATATAATTTGTTGGCTTGGCTGTCATTTCATTATCCATTATTTAATGCAAAACCTTGCCATATATTGCAGGTTAAAACTTCAATGACCACTTTTCCTTCATCAGCAGAAATAGTGTCAGAACCTTTAGGGGTCGTATTGATCATTTCAGCTTGGAATTATCCTTTCTGTATGTCGAAAACCTGGTGCCCTACTTGTTTCATACCTTTTAATACTGAATTTATAATCTATAAGAGTATAAGATAGTGAATCTTAGTCTCAGATGCATTGCATCTTTGTTGCAACATATTCTGTTCTGCTCCCCTCCCTCACTCATGTTAAAATTACTTGTATTCTGTCACACTGTTACTTCAGCCATGATCAACTGTCTCCTTATTCATGGCTTGTGAATGTGAATTCAGTACAGATATACTTATAGTATACATTGCCTTCACACACACACACACACACACACACACACACATAATATTATAACACATAAAATTTTCTAGAGGTATGCTGTCTCTTAGATTAGTTACACTAGGATGTGAAGCCTAAATTTTATATTTTATTTTCTTACCATACCTCTGTCTTTTTAGTTCGTCTGTTCTTCCTGTTGGTTCCATATTTTGTCATTGATTTTGTTGTATTCTTTTGCTTTTTGGGCTTTATAGGTGAAGGTTGTTTGTATTACATTTACCTTTATTCTATTTATATTTTTAAATCTTTATAGAATTTATGACATCTTCTCTTATGCACTCTTGTTCCCTTTTTCTATGTTCAAAATAAATTATCAAGGTTTGCTTGTCATACGTTTTGTCCTTCCTTTCGTTCTCTCCATTCTTGGAATATTTGTATGAGACTTGATTATTTAATTTTTTATTTAATGCCTCCACTTTCAGCAAGCCCCTCCGCTATAGGTTTGGCTTTAGTATTCCACTTTTCCCTTCAAGTTCCTTTTGTTTTGAATACCCATTGCATCCGACAATTTTGACTCTCTTGCAGTTCTCTGAGTAAGCAAACAACATCTCTTTCCATCCAATAACATTTCTAGTATTTGTGACTTTGGTGAAGTTAATTACAGTTTCTTGGTAGAAAGCTCATTGCCACTGATTTCCTTTAGAAAGAATTTTCACATACTCCAATATTGTGAGGGCACAAACTGTGCTTTTTCTTTTACTTTCTTTCCCTTAGTTTTTGTATAGTATTATGGTTTTCTCTCTCTCACTCGTCATGAGCTGAGGCATTTCATTATCATTAGTGACTGATCATTTGGAATCCCTTTATGTGGTATGAATAAGATTTAGTTATAGCAAAATTTTTATTTTTGTAATCTCTATTTTCCAGTGTTATCTCTTGATCCAGTCATTGGAGCAGTTGCAGCTGGTAACGCTCTGGTTTTGAAACCATCAGAATTTGCTCCAGCCTCATCCTCATTGCTTGCAAAATTATTAGAGGAATGTTTGGACAGCTCTGCTATTAGAGTTGTAGAGGGGGCTATCGCTGAAACATCTGCACTATTGGAGCAAAATTGGGACAAAATATTCTATACAGGTTCTTACTGATACATAATTTATTTACCTTCTCTTCTTGTATGATATTTGGATTTTAATTGGTTTGATAATATTATTTTTCCAATGGAACAATTCTGCTGTGGTACTATGATAATATTATTCTTTCTAGCCTTCCTACGTATTTCATGTTAATTTTCATGATTCCCTCTTTGGTGGCGAGTGTATCAGAGAAATTATGAGGAGATTTCTTGTGGAGAGGGTTGGGCAGAAGATATTGTGTCACTTGGTGGACTGGAGTTTGGTATGGTTTCCTTTGAGAGAAGGTGGTTGGAAAATGCACTTTCTAAATCAAGCATCAATGGGGAAATGGCCAGGGACCTCTTATGGATGTGAGTGTTCTAATTGTGGTTGCTTTTCTGAAGGGGAACAGCTTCCCTTGGATTAGGTGTTCGGCAAGGAGTTATGAAAGGTTTAGAGGATTTTTTTTCAGGAAGATGCTTTTGCAGTGGAGGGCTGGGTGTCATTCTGGGACAAAATTTGGCATGTTTGCTCCTCTTCAGATTTTCTTTTCAGACATAGACAATATCATGGTGAATTGAGGGATAAGGTGGGAGACATCATTGTTTGTAGAAGAGAAAAGACATTGGAATCCTATACTTGTGAGGCTTCTCAAAATCCAGGAATTGGAATGTATTTTGGAGTTTGTGTGGTCCTCTGATCATGTTGTACTGGGAGAAGGCAGTGTCACGCTCTCATGCCCCCTTTAAGGTTTCAATTTTACCCTCCCCTTCTGGCTATTCTCCACTACAAAATTATAATGGCGGATATTTAATGTATAGGAATAGGCTAATTTCAAATTCTTGTTGTATGTGGAGTCAGTAAACCGTCTTTTGACGCACTATTTGGTGGCCTGGAAGCTTTGAAACCTGCCCTTTTTGGGTAGTGTTGGGTAATGCTTTTGATGGGTTCTTTGGTACACTGATTACAGGACAGCCAGTGGCTTTCCCGCATTGGTCACAATTTGCACCTGGAAGAGGGACTGAAATGTGTCCCCTGCCCTTACTGCTCCTGCCCATGCTTTAGCCGTGTGATCTGTTGTTGAAATGGTGTTTCTCTTGGTGCTGAATTAAGGCTAGAAGTAGGAAGTGTACGCCTTATTGGATTACAGCTCTCCTACGTCTCAAATGGAGTGTTGTGAAGAGAGAAAGATGAGGAATTGTGATAGTGTTGTGTCAGTGGCTGGTACTTCCAATAATTAAGTGGAAGAAACCTTTTGCAGCTAAAAGAACTTTTCAGATGCCTTGGACATCGTCCTTAAACAGTACAATTCTTTGTTATTAGTTTGGGGTTATAATTTATTCTCACACAAGTAACCCTCAAATTTGTAGGCAATGGAAGAGTGGGACGCATTGTGATGGCTGCTGCTGCAAAGCACCTTACACCTGTAGTTTTGGAGCTTGGAGGAAAATCTCCAGTAATTGTTGATTCGGGCATTAACTTACAAGTAAATGGCTCTTCTTTTCTTATCCATTTTTGCTTGCATAGCCTGAGTGATGGTGCCATATAGTTTTACATGTTTCTAATTATGGTATCATGATTGCTGTCGTTGTGTTATGTACGCTGAGATAAATTTGTCTCTGTTCCAAGGTTGCGGCTAGGAGGATAATTGCAGGCAAGTGGGGATGCAATAACGGACAAGCTTGCGTTGCTCCTGATTACATTATAACAACAAAAGATCATGCTCGAAAGTTGGTAATGTTTTACTCATGTACACATCATTAGATATACAGCCCTCTCTCTCTCTCTCTCTCTCTCTCTCTCTCGCTCTCTCTCTCTCACTGCATTTTCAGCTTCTGATGCCAATTATTCTCCAGATAGATGCTCTAAAACATGAGTTAGAGAAGTTCTACGGGAAGGATCCGTTGGAATCAAAAGACTTGTCCCGCATTGTGAATTCCAATCAGTTTGCTCGCTTGATGAAGCTCTTGGATGAGGATGAGGTTTCGAATAAGATCGTCCATGGTGGTCAAAGGGACAAAAGCCAGCTGTGAGTTTACAGTGTTTTTGCTCAGTCTAAATTTCTTTGTGACACTAAGTTGAATGAGGTTATCATACCATTAATGCTCTTATGTATTCATGGCAGAAAGATTGCTCCCACCATTATGTTGGATGTCCCAGAAGATTCTCTGATCATGAATGAGGAGATATTTGGCCCTCTACTTCCCATTGTCACGGTAGGAACCAAGACAGTTTATTGCAGTGAGTTTTTACTCCAGGCTTCCTTGATTCTCTGGAATTCATTAAAGAAAAAGGGGGAAATTATCCAAAAGTCCTTGAGTTTAGAGCTTTATACCATGAGGTCCTTGAGATTTCCAAATTATCTTGTCTATTTATTAAATTAAAAAGACCCTTGACCAAGTGGTATAAAACCCTTAAGTCAGGGACTTATGGGTATATAAACAAAAGAAAAAATGAAAAACAAATTTACAAGTCAGTCAATAGAAACCATGACACCTTTCCTGAAAGATTATGAACAAAAAAATAAAATATAAAAAATAAAATGAAGGAGATTTCAGCTTACAATGTCATGGGCATGGGATCAGCTTGTATAGGAGGTTTCCATCTGTAATACAAATCTTGAAATTAACCTTTGTAGAAACAAATTGAGGCTAAAAGAATAATTACTTTTACAATATGGTTACATCTTTCTTTCATTCAATAATGATTTTAATCTTTATGTTTGCTTGGAAAAGGTTGACAAAGTGGAAGACAGCTTTGGGTTGATAACCTCGAGAGCGAAGCCACTTGCAGCATATTTATTTACCAACAACAAGAAGCTCAAGGAGATGTTTGTGGGAACCATCTCTGCCGGGGGTTTGCTCATCAATGACACTGCTTTGCATGTGATTATTCTTCCTGAGCTTGTTCATAGAAGCTAGCCTTGTGCATGCGCACGCACACTCACACACATGCATACATTCACACATAAATATGTATATCCTTGTATATATACACAAAAAGTTAGTTTCTGGATAAGGTATAAATGACAATCCAGTGCTGCTCTTGGACATGGGAGAAATTACTTGGTATGTAATTTCATTATTCCCATATTTAACGACCTTGGCATTTGGGTTCGTATTTTATCAGGGTGCTGCTGGGATTATTACTTCATTGGGTTACATATTTATTTTAATATCGTCTAGGTATTGATGATACTGTTAATTATGGGATTTGGAATAATTCATGCAGGAATGGTTTGTACTTAATGTATTCTTTTGGAAATTGTTGTGAAAAACTTGAAAAGCCATAGGTAATGAAAAATTTTGGCTCGACGTTTGGGAATAATTCAGTTAAAAGAATGCAAAAATGAATTCAAGCGAGGCAAAAGCAATTAGAAAGTAAAAGCACATATTATTTTCTGCTTTGATACTTGAATTTCAAAAAATAATTCAGGTATCAGTAGTTTGTATACATTTCTAGTGTACCCACTAGCCATATCCGACATGGTTATACATGTGTTTTGTACGAGTCAAAAAATGTGTATGTTTCCAACTTCCCATCCATACATGTATATATACACACACGCAAATTTATTGCTACATTCTGAAAAATTAAGAATCCTAAAATATTATTTGAAACTTGTCTTGCAGCTTACAGTTGGCACTCTACCTTTTGGAGGAGTTGGAGAAAGTGGGATGGGTGCATACCATGGGAAATTTTCTTTTGATGCATTTAGCCATAAGAAGGCAGTTATGTACCGAGGTTTTGTTGGTGATGCATCTGCAAGGTACCCTCCATACACGTCGGGTAAGCTAAGATTACTGAAGGCTCTGCTTAGTGGTAGTATATTTGGCATAATCTGTGCTTTGTTTGGAATGTCTAAGCCTTAAAGGTTTGAAATATCATCGGTTGTCACTGTGTCTGATGTAAGTTTTCTTTATTTCTTTTTATTATTAAAAGGCACTCGCCATATTCTGCATAAGTTGGTTTCCTTCTTGTTGTAATCTCAATTTGAACAATGTTGATAGAAGCTGGGAATGAATAATGAAATATTCAATAATGTTTATATATTTTCATAGATGTGATGTGGGAATGATTTATGTCCGTTTGGTTGTTCGAATAGATTTATTAGAATTTACATAGTTTTAAAGCTATAAAGCAGTCATTTAAATTGTTAGACAATCAAACGCACCCTTGAGTGTTTCAATTTGGAATAAGACGTGGACCAGTTGCGGATCCAATGAGTGTGGCACTCATGCCACACTAATTTTGGTCCTGCCAAAGCAGGGTCTCAGGAGGGGTCCTTGCCTAAAATATTTGCTGTTTGGCAAACTTAAAAACCCGGCCACTTGAGGATACGTCTGCCTAGTTTTTATTCAGTACTGTTTGGTAAGTGCATTTTTTCTGCACATCAGTTCAATCTTGTTCAAAAAATAAGGCATAAATGCAGGTTTTTTTTATTTTAAAAACCAGTTGGAAGCTGGTTTACATAAAAACCATATAGCAGAAGGAGATCAAAATTGGCCAGGATCAGTTTTTAGAAGACGACTATTAATACTATTACATATTTAGCATCATGCCTAATGAAATACAGCTATGTTAATGTATATAGATGTGTATTGATTTCCTGCTATGCATTCCCTTTGCTGGGGCATTACTGGTATGCTGGTATGCTGAACCCCTTGGGAAAATGCTTACATCTTGCGGACATGACCGAATGGAGAAAATGTTGAGGAGGTCCAAAATGTTCAATCCTTCAGACGAGTGATGGACTAGAACCATGTAATATAGTGCTCAGTGGCATCACATCAAGCGGATCGGCTCGCTAGCCAAAAACATGGTCCTGCTGTTGATGCCATAGCAATATGTTCCTGGAGTGGAATTATTTTATTTTAGAGGGTTAGCTTTGAAAAAAACTCCAGCCAACAACTTAATTCTTTTCTAGTGTTAATTGATGAGAAGCAGAGACAACGACTTTGCTCGTATTCGAGAATTAATCGAGTCAAAGATTTTGGTCTTTGCCTTAAAAAGGTTTTTAGTTATTTATATTGTTTTTGTAGGTTGGGGCACAGGAAAATGATTTCACAAGTGGAAGTCATAAATATAAGGAAAAATGATCCTATCACAACATGTTAACTTTCACAAAAGTTAGCATGAAGCTCATAAGTGATTGTTAGATGTATATATTGAAAAATTGACCGTTGGATTAGATACTATTCATATGTATGTTAAACATGCTAAAAATCACAGTAATCCAATGGTCGGTTTCTCATATATGTCACTGTGAAAAACTATGTCAGTTTTCAACGTTCAGAATTTTTCACAGTTTGTATTTTGAGATGCTTACATCGGATCACAGTAATTTTTGGCAAATGTGACATCCATAACAATGGTATCTAATCCAACAGTTGGTTTTTCAAAACATGAATCCCACAATTCCCTATGAGTTTCATGCTGCCTTTCATGAAAGTCAGCATATGTTTACTAGATCGGAATTCAAATATAAGTATGGAACTTCTATTGTAACAATTCAAATTTAAGTAAAATGCCAACATTCTTCAATCAAGCTCCAACTTTTCCTTGAGATACATGAATGGTCAAACGAGATTTGAGTATTGGTGGTGAAACTAAATGTCATGTGAAAAAGATAATGTTAAAACGAAGCTTATTAAGGAAAGTAAGTTCCATGATGAACAAGACTCTTGCAAAATACTTATGGCTCATTTGATTATTTGAACGGATTCATTATAGTTTACATGGTATTAGATCATTTTAACCAAAAAAAAAAGTTAATAAAATAAAATAATTAATTTACAAAAGACGATCAAACCCACTTTAAGACACTAGGACGACCAAACGTGCACTTAAACAAGTAAAGATCTTTTGTTATGTGCCACTTTCTGTCCCCTCTCACAAAAGTTTACATTGAAAATATTATTTATTAAAAGGTTGGATTTTCAATGTGAACTTTTGTGAGAGGGGACATAAAGTGGTATATAAAAAATGGGACAGAAGATCTCCACTCCCCTCAAACCAATGCCTCAGCGTGCTATGATCTGTTTCGTATGTTGTACTGTATTGGCGAGTCTCAACTGAATTACCTAACTCAAAGATAAAAATACAATAATGTCACTTTTTCAAACTTTTAAATAATCGCGAGCGGGTATAACATGAGGAATGGGAATGATAGAATTTTGGTTGTCAATGTTTCAGGTTTGAGACTTTTAATTAGCACTTCTGTATATAATTTGATGGTCCCAATTTAATCAGCATATACTTATATATTTCATGTAAATATGAAACTCATAAATAATTATAGAATTTATATTTTGAAAAACTAAATGTTGGATTAGAATTCTATTTATGTATGTCATGCATGCCAAAAATCACGGTGATCTAATGTAAACATCTCAAAATATAAACTGAAAAATAAATGACTGTTGAAATCTATCATAGTTTTTCTTAGTTGAGAAAGTGACCCTTGGGTTATTATTGTTTTTTCCATGCATAACATATACAAGTATATTATCTAATCCAACGTTCAATTTTCGAAATATACATATCACGATTATTTATTAGTTTCATGCTTACATAAACTTGATCATTTTTGTATAATTTGATATATTTTGAATACTTTTATGATATATATCTATATATAAATTTGATAGCATGTATATCATAATAATTAACTTGGTAAGAAGGGTCCCAAATAATAGTGATATTAATTAAAACCAATCATAGAAATTTGGTAATCAATAACTTTAAACCTAATGCTGCATTTGTTATGTGGGATTAAAGGTATTGTATTGACTTTAACTAATGTCAGCATATGTGCATTGTAAGAATTTTTATTATGTGGGCCAATGATCAATAGTTTTCTAACTGCGAAAAACCGGATTAGTTGGTTGCTTTGGTTAGAGAGGCATGCCTGTACTCCCATCCAATAGTCAGTGATTAAGGTACATGGAAATTGGCAACACCTTAGCTACACTCTAGCTGTTGGTGTAGGATAAGGATAGAGGAAGGTGTAGATGGCTATCCCTTAGAGTTTGTGATGGGTTCAAACTCTATAACGATTCTCTTTATAAAAGGATAGCTGGGTCCCTACGTACTCTCACACGTTCTGCTAAAACCTATCCATCAAGGAGATTGTGAAGAGAGTAGAAGACTCAGTTTTAATTTCATGGCTGAAGGTATATTATTAGTCATTATTATTTATTCTTTATTCCATGATCACTAATCTTTATGCTTCAAATGCGATCCAATCAATCTAATCATTATTGTTTCAAACAATAACATGCATATGATAGGACCTATACACATAATTGATATAAATAACATAACTCTTAAATTCTAAAAGAATTTAAGAAAATTCAAATAGGGGAGCCCGAGAAAGCAACCGCTCATTTGCTACCTGTTGGCGTTCATGGCCAGAGCAACGCAGGCTAACCCGAGAAAGCAGAGCTCAAGGTGCAGTGACGCACCGAAGCCATTTCGGACGCATATTCCGCGAGCGTCACGACACAACGCCTGCATTGTAACCTTTTTGTCTCTTTCCATTCCGTTTTTGTTTGAAAACCTTTGTTTCCGTTTCCATGACTCTTATTTATGCTTATATCATCGCCGGCTTCATCTCCACTCTTTCTCTCTCTAGCTTTCTTTCTCACTCTTCTGCAACTCTCTCTCTCTCTCTCTCTCTCTCTCTCTCTCTCTGTTTGTCTCTGTATATTGATATACGTTTCAGATATAATGGCGTCGGAGGTAAAGAAGAAGGTTTTCGATGTTGAAGCTGCGACTTCGCTAGTGAAGGAGCTCAGAAACACGTTTGCTTCTGGTAAGACTAGAAGCTATGAATGGAGAGTGTCGCAGTTGAAGAATCTCATCAAGATGATCGATGATCACGAGAAAGAGATAATCGATGCTCTTCGTTCTGATATCTCTAAGCCTGAATTGGAATCCTTCATTTCTGAGGTCCTAATTTCTTATTTGTATTTTTATTTCAACATTTTTGTTTACTTTTCAACTATTTTTGTCTTTTTAGTTCTTTCAGATTCATCATCCATGCTCTTCGGATGCTCTGTTTATGGATTACTCTCTCTCTCTCTTTCTCTCTCTCTACACACACACACACACACACACACACACAAGTAAGTATGCTGAGATAATTTGAGTCGCTGTTTATGGTAGTTGAATTCTCAGATCAACTGATGCTGCTGCTTTGCGTTTGTTGCAGTGATTATAATGCGGTTTGTGAGTTAAAGATAGACCATACTAATTGTTTGAAGGAACAATGAAATGCAAGCATTTTCCATTTGGGATAATTTTAGCTTTTGGTCTTAGGTAGTAGAAGAAGAGAATTAAAAGCTACTAGTAACATAAGAGAATCAGTTTGTGTTTAGCAACTGTATTTAAAAAGTGATTTTGGTTAAAGCTAGGTGCTGCTTTAGCCAAAATCAATTTTGAAGCCCATAATCTATTATGGGTTTGACATCCAAACAGGCTCAAAATAAATTTTTCAGCCTCAAAAAGTGATTTTAGGCCTCTGAAAAGCTAATCCAAATGGGGACACAGTTAGGCTTTGGGTCTTAATTTTTTAGACCGGTGCTTGTATTTGAATAAATGATTTTGTCATCAATCTTAAGCATTGGGATGCTTCTCACAACGCTATCTTTCCTGTGTTCATAACTTGATAAGAATGCAATTGCAAAATAAAATTCAAAACGTGGTAGAAGTATTCATGCGATTCTACGAGCTGTTTTATTTGCAGAATTTTAGTAATTGGTGCTCACTGTGCAACCAAACTTAATAATGAAGATGGTATGCTTTTAGTAATATTTCCATGCATTAATTAGATATTTTGATGAAAAATTCCAGATAACATATTAACATGATTACTGTTGCATTATGTTAAGCCACGTCATTCAGAGAGAGGCCTAAAACCAAATCCCAAATATCTGGGATGAAGTGGGACATGAATGAAGTAAAGGGGATCATGGGCGAGTAAAGAACGAGAAGTTCAAGCTTTTTCTGTTGCATTTTTATTTCAGTTAGTCATGCTCTGTTGTGCTCTGTTTTACGTGTGTTTGTATTCCAGTTGCTAGCTACTAGTTTTCCTTTTATTTCGGCATTATGTACGTGGCCTTGCTTATTTAAACAGCCAAGTAGTTATCAATGAAGGGGCAGAAAAGAAGTTATCCAAACTGTGGTACATTCTCACCCGAAGAGAAAACAAATTATCTTAGCATCTGTAATATCTGTGTTTGGGACCTATCACATTAACAGTTCCTGTTATTACATTATAGCCACTTTGATTTGGTATTATTCTTTTTTAGTTACAACCATTTGGTGTCCTTGTGGCTTTGGCGGAATAACTTCTTGTGTATGAAAATTATGTAATTTACATATTTTGTGTTGTCCTGTAATTGCAATGATCTCCTCTAAATTTGACTGATGTGGTTAATTATGTAATTATGCAGATCTCTATAGTGAAGTCTTCCTGTACGAAGGCACTAAAGAATTTAAAAAGTTGGATGATGCCAGAAAAGGTAAATTTTTCAGAACCTCTCTTCTTATTTGAAACTGTTATGTTGTATGTTGGCTTGGCATGCATTTTATCAAGCCTTAAATAATGTTAAATCTTGCCATATATTGCAGGTTAAGACTTCAATGACCACTTTTCCTTCATCAGCAGAATTAGTGTCAGAACCTTTAGGGGTCGTATTGATCATTTCAGCATGGAATTATCCTTACTGTATGTTGAAAACCTGGGCCCTACTTGTTTCATATATTTTAATACTGAATAAATAATTTAGAAGACACAGAATCTTATCCACATGCACCGTGTCTTTGTTGATAAGGATTCTGGTTCTGTTCCCCTTACTAATGAGACAAGAACTTGTATTTTGTTGCAACTACTTGTATTCTGTTATATTAGTATTCCAACCATGAACAATTGTCACCTTATTCATGACTCGTGAATGTTAATTCAATATGGTTATACATATAGTATACATTGCCTTCATTTTTTTTTTTTTTTTGTGGTGTTTTTTAAGAAGTTCTTAGGCGTCTAATACATTCTTCCCCTTTTTTGTGGGTGTGTTTTTTTTTTTTTTTTTTTTTTTTAAGAGATAGTACTATCTCTTCATATTAGTCATACTAGCATGTTTGCAACACTTTAATTTTCTATTTTATTGTCTTCCTATACCTCTGTCTTTTTAGTTCATCTGTTCTTCCTGTTGGTTTCATAGTTTTCCATTGCTTTTGTTGGATTGTTTTGCCTTTTGGACTTTATAGGTGAATGTTGTTTGTATTACATTCACCTTTGTTCCATTTATATTTAGATCTTCATAGAATTTATGACATCTTCTTTTTTGGCCCTCTTATTCCTCTGGTTCTATAAGAATAGATTTTAGGGTGGGGCTATTTACAGCCCGCCATGTTACTAAAGGCAACCCAATTAAAATTTTTATTGGGTCTATTTTACCCTTTTCTAACTACAGCCCGCTAATCTTTAGGCAATCCATTACTATACAAAACAAAATTTTTAATATACCATAAATGCCCCAAGTCTAAATACAACTCATTACTCTCAATCCTCTTAATCACCAAGCTCTTCAAAACAACAACATCTTCTTCTTCTTCTTCTTCTTCTTCTTCATGTACACCGCCATCAAAAGCTACCACCGCAGCCATGACAACAAAAGACTGCGGCAACCACAGCGACAAATGCAAAAAAAACCTCAGCTCCCAATACCCCAAACTAAAACATATTAACCCAAAGCTTTCATTTTAGGTTTTTTTGTATATTATTGATAAACATTATATTTGGATTAAACATGCTTCAAAACATGAAAACTAGCACTCTATAACCATTGTGGTGTGATGGTGTTACGAAAAAAACCCATATTTCGATCGGAAAATAGAAAAAAAAAAAAAAAAAACTGTGTTTGTGTTCGCATTCGGCCTGGTAAGGCCGAATATTAAGCTTTAGTATTCGGTAGGCCAACACCGAATGTGATGCTTTAGTATTCGGTAAGCCAACACCGAATATGAAGCTTTAATATTCGGTAAGCTAATGCCTAATATGTAATTGTCGAATATTAAAGCTTCATATTCGGTGTTGGCTTACCGAATACTAAAGCATCACATTCGGTGTTGGCCTACCGAATACTAAAGCTTTATATTCGGCCTTATCAGGACGAATGCGAACACGAACACAATTTTTTTTTTTTTCTATTTTTCGATCGAAATATGAGTTTTTTTCGTAACACCATCACACCATAATGGTTATAGAGTGCTACTTTTCATATTTTGAAGCATGTTTAATCCAAATATAATGTTTACCAATAATATACAAACAACCCTA
>JAESVK010000351.1:197535-209167 GCA_017140935.1 Hamamelis virginiana | reverse complement strand
GATCAAAATATGAGTTTTTTTCGTAACACCATCACACCATAATGGTTATAGAGTGCTACTTTTCATATTTTGAAGCATGTTTAATCCAAATATAATGTTTACCAATAATATACAAACAACCCTAAGACAAAAGTATTGGGGGTAATATGTTTTAGGTTTGGTGTTGGAGTAATATGGTGTTGGGGGTAATATGGGTTGCTTATAGTATTTCTATTATGTAATGAGTTGTATTTAGTAAAGGGTAAAATGGATATATTTAATTAAAATTTTATTGTGCTGCCTTTAGTAAAAATACAAATGAGTGGGTTGTATTTAGAAAATAGACTGCCTTCAGTAAAAGGTGGGCTGTAAATAGTCCCACCCTAGATTTTATTTATAAGTATGTGCAAGACCCAACAGCTTTAAATAGTTGTTTACTGCTAAAGCAGAGGGGTTGGTGTTAATTTATGATAGATGCAGAGTATCATATTGAACCAAGGGATTACATTGTTGCAGCCACTCTTCATTTATACTTGGTGAACTTATTTTCCTATGTTGCAAACAACTTTTCATCTGAAACCCTTTGGGCTCCATTTTGTTGTCAATAAAAGGAAAGGAAAACCAACTTTCTTGCACTTTTTAGACCTTTTTTTGGCTGGAAAATATTGGGCCCCATATCATCCACATTTCCCATTCGCTTTTACCAAACCCCTCAGCTATAGGTTTGGCTTTAGTATTCTACTTTCCCTTCAAGTTCTGTCTGGTTTTGAATACCCATTGCATCAATCAATTTTGACTTGTGCACTTCTTCAAGTTGGCAAACAATATCTCTTTCCATCCAACAACATTTCCATTTTTTTTTACTTTGGTGAAGTTAATTACAATTTCTTGGTAAGATACTCATGGCTACTGATTTCCGTGAAAATAATTTTCACATACTCCAATCATTTTGAGGGCATAAAATGCAACCATTTTTTTTGTTTCTTCATATTTGTATAATTTTTTTGTTTTCGTTCTTTCTCATTTATCATAAGTGACTGATCATTTTGAATCAATTTATGTTGTAAGAATAAGATTTAGTCCTAGCAATAATTTTATATGTGTAATCTCTATTTTCCAGTGTTGTCTCTTGATCCAGTCGTTGGAGCAATTGCAGCCGGTAATACTCTGGTTTTGAAACCATCAGAAATTGCTCCAGCTTCATCCTCATTGCTTGCAAAATTATTAGAGAAATATTTGGACAACTCTGCTATTAGAGTTGTTGAGGGGGCTGTCGCTGAAACATCTGCACTATTGGAGCAAAAATGGGATAAAATATTTTATACAGGTTCTTACCGATCCATAATTTATTTACCTTCTCTTCTTGTATGATCTTTGGATTTTAATTGGTTTGATAATATTATTTTTCCAATGGAACAATTCTGCTGTGGTAGTTGTCCAAATATATATTGATCTTTTTGTAATTTTTTCATAACGGAGATGACACATTTTGTGCTGTTAAGCAAGTGAGAATCGATTTTTAAGCTCAAGTTTGTGATAGTTTACAAAGTTCAAAGTTGATGCTCTTGGTTGAACTCCAATTGCCATAGGAAGCTGTGGTTTCACTTTAATTTATTTTACTTATATTTTGTTTCCTATACTTCCATAATAAATGCACTTGTAGAATAAGGGAACATGGATTGAGATTGATTAGAACATATAAAAGGAAGATCAGTCATTATCACTCTGACAGTTTGAATAGCTAACTTAGTGCGGGTTAAGGTGCTAAGTGGGCATGAGAAGAAGAAAAAGGATCTGGACAGAAATATTGAGGTGATATATGATCAAATGTTTTAATAGAAATTATTGACATGCTGGAATGGCTCATCATATTCGTGTTACCTAACCAAACAGTTGGTATAAGTCACTTTGTTGTTTGTGCACACAAGTGAGCAAGCTCGTTTATATGTTTCAAATGTATATATATGCTTATGTTTGTTGAGAAAGTGCAAGTATGCCCAATTAACAAAGGTGTTGGCTACATGATTGAAACAAGTGATGGGTAAGGAGGTGTCTCATTATCAAACAATTTTCTTGAGGGTTGGAAAATTGTGATTGCGGTTCTTATAGCAAGTCAATGATTGGTCTCTAGAGTGAAAAGTTGAACTCCAGGTCTTATCACAAGTTGGACTTGGAGAAAGCTTATAAATATTTCCAGTGGGTTTTCTCACACATGTTTTAACGAGAATCGGGTTGGAGGAAAGGTGGGGAAAATGGATTTTTGCATGCATTTGATTGATGTTTTCTTTCTTGGTGAATAGTTGTTGTTTAGCTTCTCCAGCATTTAGAAAGGCTTGAGAAAATGTGGCCCCCTTTCTCCTTTCCTCTTTTTTCTTGTTATGGAGGCTCTAAATAGATTGATCCCAAGTCATCTTCAAGAGTGTTTATTAATCGTTTGATGTGGAAGGAAGTTGGGTTTGAAGGGTTAAAGTCTTTCATTTTTTAAATGCAAGTTGGCTTTGAAGGGTTAAGTCTTTCATATCTTACATGGTGCAGCTGATAGGGATCAACTTAGAAGCCTTAAAATGTCAATTACTGTTTTAAGGGCGTTCAGGGTTTAAGGTTAATTTAGAGAAGAGTGGGATGGTGCCATTGGGCGAAGTTGGTGAGATTGGTCTGGAATCTAATTTGGGATTCTTGATGGGTGGCGCTCCTTTGTCTTATTTGGGTTTGTGAGTTAAGGCAGTGTTAACCAAAAAAAAAAAGGCAGTGTTAGATGTAGCGGTCAAGCGTTTTATGGGAAGATTGTTGGGATGTAAAAATAGTTCCAAATAGAATCACTCTTTCTAGATTTCTTGAGTATTTCATGTCAATTTTCACCATTTACTCTTTGATGGTGAGTATATCCCAGAAATCATGGAAGTATGGGTGTGGGGAGGGTTGGGACGAGATAATTTGTCGGTTGGTGGACTGGATTTTGGTTTGGTTTTCTTTAAGAGAAGGAGTATGCACCTTATAAATTAAGTGTTGATGGGGAAGCGGACTGGGATGTCTTTTGAAGGAAAGTTTTTCATGGAAGTATGGGTGTTTTAATAGTGGTTTCTTTTCAGAAGGGGTAAGAGGGTCCCTTGGGTTGGGGGTTTGTAAGGAATTTTGACGGGTTTAGAGGATTATTTCAAGAAAATGATTTTGCAGAGGAGCACCCGGGTGTCATTTTGGGACAATACTTGATGTGGATGCTCCTCTTTGGATTTTCCTTTTGGACTTATACAATATCATGTTGAATAAGGGATAAGGTGAGAGACATCATTGTTTGAAGAAGAGGTAAAACATAAGAATCCTGTACCTGGAAGTCCTCTCATTATCTGGGAATCGAAACTAGTGTTTTATGAGAGGCTATATCAGCTTGAAGTTAGTAGGAATCTGGTGGAAACTTTGTTGAGGAGTGGCAGCCACAATGAAGGTTTTTTGTGTGGTCCTTGGATCAAATTTTAGTGGAAGAGCCAGTGTCACGCTCTCTGGCCCCCTTTAAGGTGACATTTTTTGTTTGGGTAGTTCTCCCCTTCAAAATTCTAATGGTGGATATTTAATATATAGTAAGTAATTGCAGTATTTGTAGGGAGTACATGGAATCAGTAAACCATTTTTTGATGCACTATTGGCTCTCCTGGAAGCTTTGAGACCTTCTGTCCTTTCTGGGTGCTGTTGGGTAAGCCTGTTATGGTTCTTTGGTAGGCTGATTACAGGACAACCACTGTCTTTCCCACTTTGGTTGCTCATGTCCATGCATTTGGATTTGTACCTGGAAGTGGGGACTGAAAGACATCTCCTGCCTTTAATGCTCCTGCCCCTGCTTTAGCCATGAGATCCGTCACTGTAATGGTGTTTAAGGGTAGAAGTCAGCAATGTAGACTGCAGGTTTTGTCCTTGGACCGTGTGTTTCTTCGTACTTCATTTGTGGGTATAATTTACTGTCAAACAAGTAATCCTTAAATTTGCAGGCAATGGAAGAGTGGGACGCATTGTGATGGCTGCTGCTGCAAAGCACCTTACGCCTGTAGTTTTGGAGCTTGGAGGAAAATCTCCAGTTATTGTTGATTCAGGCATTGACTTACAAGTAAAGAGCTCTACTTTTCTTTTCTGTTTTCTTGCATAGCCTGAGTGATGGTCCCATATAATTTTACTCGTTCCTTCTGTGATTACAAGGTTGCAACTAGGCGGATAATTTCAGGCAAGTGGGGAAGCAATAACGGACAAGCATGCGTTTCTCCTGACTACATTATAACAACAAAAGATTATGCACCGAAGTTGG
Source organism: Hamamelis virginiana (assembly GCA_017140935.1). Classification (NCBI taxonomy): domain Eukaryota; kingdom Viridiplantae; phylum Streptophyta; class Magnoliopsida; order Saxifragales; family Hamamelidaceae; genus Hamamelis; species Hamamelis virginiana. The sequence continues at coordinate 204,897 of JAESVK010000351.1, read as the reverse complement.
TGAGGCTGCGCGTGCACACACACACACACACACATATCTTCTCCTGTTTTCCTCTGATTCCAGTTATTCTCCAGGTAGATGCTATGAAACATGAATTAGAGAAGTTCTATGGAAAGGATCCGTTGGAGTCAAAAGACTTGTCCCGCATTGTGAATTCCAATCATTTTGCCCGCTTGATGAAGCTCTTGGATGAGGATGAGGTATCGAATAAGATCGTCCATGGTGGTCAAAGGGACAAAAGCCAGCTGTGAGTCTACAATGTTTTTGCTCAGTCCTTTAAGTTTCTTTGTTATGCTAGACAGGATGAGCCTTTCATACCATTACTGCTTTTTTCCAATTTTCGGCAGAAAGATTGCTCCCACCATTTTGTTGGATGTTCCAGAAGACTCTCTGATCATGAATGAGGAGATATTTGGCCCTTTACTTCCCATTGTCACGGTATGAATCATAACAGTTATTGAGTGAGTTTTTTCTCAGGGTTTCCAAGATTCTCCGGAATTCATTTAAAAAAAAAATAAAGAAAACAAAATAAAAGAAGAAAGAAGTAGAAAGTTAATAGAAAGTTAAAGGACATAATATAAGATTGATCTCAAGCTGCATCGGCAATGATTCTTCCCTGAACAATAGTGATTGAAATAACTTACACCCAGTTTTGAAAGAACAAATTTACAATTAAATAAATAGAAACCATGACACCTTTCTGGAAAGACTACCAACAAAAGGAATATCTAAGCTTTCAACATCATGTGCGTGCATGGGATCAGCTTATTTAGGAGGTTACCATTTGAAACAGGAATCTGGAAAATAGCTTTTATAGAAATAGATTGAGGCTAAAAGTATATATATATATATTTTTTAATAATACAGTTTCTTCTGCTTTTCCTTCAACTCTCATCTGAAAGATGGAACATCATCAATCATGATCTAATCTTCATTTTTGGTTTGGAAAAGGTTGACAAAGTGGAAGATAGCTTTCGTTTGATCAACTCAAGAACAAAGCCACTTGCAGCGTATTTATTTACCAACAACAAGAAGCTCAAGGAGATGTTTGTGGGAACCATCTCTGCAGGGGGTTTGCTCATCAATGACACTGTTTTGCATGTGATTATTCTTCCTGAACTTGTGCATTGAAACTAATCGTGCACGTGCACATACACACATAAACACATTAATTTATTCTTATATACACACACGAAAAGTTATAGTTCTGGGATAAGGTAGAATTTACACCTCAGTGCTTTGATATGTGTATTTCACAAATAATTCTGGAATCAGGAGTTTCTATAGAATTCTTGTTACTCTCTAGTATAGTGTAGCTACATCCAATATGGTTTATACAAGTGTTTTAAACCAGTAAAAAAAGTTATATATTTCCAACTTTCCATCCATACATGTATATATATAACCTTGCAAATTTATTGCTACATTCATAAAATTTAGAATCCTACTAATATATAATGTGAACCGATTTTGCAGCTTGCAGTTGACACTATACCTTTTGGAGGTGTGGGGGAAAGTGGAATGGGTGCATACCATGGGAAATTTTCTTTTGATGCTTTTACCCATAAGAAGCCAGTTTTGTATCGAAGTTTTGCTGGTGATGCATCTGCAAGGTACCCACCATACACGCCAGGGAAGCTAAGATTACTGAAGGCTCTGCTTAGTGGTAGTATATTTGCCATAATCCGTGCTTTGATCGGATGGTCAAAGGTTTGAAATATCGTGGATTGTCGCTGTGTCTAATGTAAGTTTTCTTTGTTTCAATTCAGACTTAGATATATATGGACAAGTTGTAGATCCAATGAGCCCATTTGTGAGCCACCTTCCTGATCTCCATCTATTGTGATCAAATATTTTTGTCAATTGTTAAATGACTCTTGAGCTCAGACAGACCATATAAATTATTGCATTTATTTTCCTTAGTTTGTATTGCTTTTCTGATATTATTTATATCAGATACACTAAGAGAATGTATGTGTGTGTACAGAAATGATCCATTGGGGTTTATACCCCATTTGGATAAATACGGTCCACTCCTCATTGGGATAGTTGGGACATGTATTTTGAAAAATCGACCGTTGAATTAGATACTCCTGCTACGAATGTCATGCCTGCCAAAAATCACAGTGATCCAACGGTTGGTTCATGAGAAAACTGTTGAAAAAAACTGACACTTAAAGAACGATAAAATGTCAGTTTTTTTCACATCATATCCAACGGTCGGAATTTGGAACCGACCACCGGAGCACAATCAGTCCGATCAGTATTGTGTGTGTGTGTGTATATATATATATGCTAGATCTGTAGATACGGCTACCCCTCTAAGGCGTCGATTTCAGCCCCCACACTTGCAAATGGGAGGATACCAAAAAGCAACTGTTGAGATGGAATTCGTATATACGGACATCCTGATAAGATCAACTTAATATATATAAATATTAGGGTATTTAACCAAGAACCCCCTAGTGTATGGGTTGTATACCCAAAATCCCCTATAAAACTTGGTTTATGAAATAGATAAATGATAGGAAAAATTATCCAGATATCCCTATAATTTAGATTTTGTATCATGAGGTCCAACATCCTCTAAGATTTACCTTGAGATCCTTTCAGGATAATTCAAAGTCAACTCTTCTTTTATATTGACATATTTGCCTTTATTTGATAATATTACATTATTGGAATTTCCTTTTAGATTTTGTAACTATATGGGACTCTTTATGGAAAAATTTTATATTATTTAACTCTTTACGAAATTTTTTAAAATTGCATCAATTTCAAAATTTAAATTATCAGTCTTCTTTCTATATTTATTCTCAAAGAATTCATTAAAAGTGAGTTGCATTGTTAGACTATTTTTTTGGATTTATTGAAAATCAAATTAGATGCATAAAATAAAATATATATAAATTTAACTATTTAAATATGGGTCACGTTCCCCTTACACCCTATTTTGACACCTATGTTTACACCTCATTTTCAAATACCATTGTAGGTCGAATATTTTGAAAAACCAACCGTTAGATTAGATACTTATTTTATGTTTGTCATGTATGAAAAAAATCGGAGTGATCCAACAGTTAGTTTTTGAAAAATATCATTTTGAAGAACTATTATTTTTTTATTAATTAAAAACATAACAGTTTTTATAGTAACATTTCTTAAAATCTAACTGTTGGATCACTATGATTATTGGTATACATGACATGCATAAAAAAAGTAATGAATCAAACGGTCGGTTCATCAAAATATTTATCATAGGTAGTGTTTTGAAAATGAGGTGTAAACATAGGTGTCAAAATATGGTGTAAAGGGAACATGACCCATTAAAGATATACGGTAATATATGCATCCAACATGTGTATACGGGTAAGGTAAATTTACTTGTTTGAAAATCAAATTTGATGCATACAATATAGTTTATGAAATTTACCTAAATATAAAGATACACAACAATATATGCATCTACTACATATATACGAGTTAGGTAAGTTTATTTGTTTGAAAATCATATTAGATGTATACAATATATAAATTTACATGTTTAAAAATATACAGCAATTAATGCATCCTTTTTTTGGCAAATACCAATTTTGGAAAAAATTCAAAATCAAGATGTATAAATGATGACAAATCTGTCATAAGCTATATAATTCAGGGTATTTAACCAAGAACCCTTTAGTATATGGGTTGTAAACCCAAACTCCCTTATAGAAAATTTGATTTATGAAAGAGATAAATTATATAACTTATGACGGATTTGCCCTCATTTATACATCCCGATTTTAAATTTTTTCCAAAATAGAATACATTAATTGCCATATATTTTCAAACAGGTAAATTTATATATTGTATACATTTAATATGATTTTCAAACAAGTAAATGTACTTAACTCGTGTACACATTGTTGATGCATATATGGTCATGCATCTTCAAACAGATAAATTTTCATAAACTATATAATATGCGTCAAATTAGATTTTTAAATAAATAAATTTACATAACCCGTATATACGTGTTGGATGCGTACATTGCCATATATCTTTAAACAGGTAAATTTGTATAAAATATATTGTGTGCATCTAATTTAGTTTTCAATAAATCCCAAAAAAAAAAAAAAAAAGATTCCAATAATGCAACTCACTTTTAATGGACTCTTTAAGAATTGATATAGAAAAGACACTAATAATTCAAAATTTGAAATGAATGTAATTTAAAAATTTTCCATAAAGAGTTCAATAATATAAAAATTTTCCATAAATAATCTCACATAGATGCAAACTCTAAAAGGAAACCACAACAAATGTAATCTTATCAAATAAGGGCAAATCTATCAATATAAAAAAAAAGATTGCCTTTGAAATATCCTACAAGTATCTCACGGTAAATCTTAGAACGTGTTGGATTTCATGATACGGAATCTAAATTATAAGAGGATCTGGATAATTTTTCCTTAATAATTTCCAAATTTTTGATAGGTGGGAATTTGATAATCATCAAAAAAAGTTTTATGTATATGTGGTCAATACCATATTAAATCCAACTGTCCAAATTTTTTTAGAGTGGTTTAAGAATGTTCTAAGTTAATTAATTTTTAAGTTTGGCTAGTTGGAATTTTAGAAATATATTTACAATTGTTGGACATGTTTCATTAAAAATATGATTAGGGTGTTCCCATCTATTTTAATGTTAGCCCATCCCAATTGGAGGCTGTAGGATAGGTATTTAAAAAAACTATATTATGGATTAGACAATTTTCTCAGTAAAAATTACAGTGATCCAACAATCGATTTTAAAATGCATAATGTGAAAAATTCTCAGACTATGTACCGTTAAATGTTGTAATAGTTGTTTAAACTAGCATATTAAGTGAGCTGATTAAATACATATAATTGGTATAAATACCATTACTGGTACTCCCTCCGTCCTATAAAGATAGGTCATCTTTCCTTTTATGGTTGTCCTAAAATGTTAGTCCATTTTGAAAAGTTAAATTATATATTTTTTTAATTTTTCCATATTACCCTTTCTTATTTCAAGAATGCTTAACATGACATAAAATGCAATTATAGAAAAATTGTAATTTTGGAAATAAAAGCTAAAAAAAACTATAAATTAATGTATTAATGAGTTTTCTTAATATGCGTTGCTGTTGTTGTTGTTGTTGTTGTTGTTTTTTTATTTTTTTATTTTTTTATGGTGAAGGAGTATAAGATTTTGAAAGATTTAAAAAAAAAAAAAAAAAAAAGGAGATGGTTGCCGTTCACGGCCTCAATGATAACTTAGGCTAACCCAAAAAAGCTGGCATCTAGATCCTTTACTTGGGTTTGGATATACTTGGATGATGTGGCAAACAGACCATCCAGTTCATGCCCATCCAGTTCATGCCCCATCATCCAAGCTCTAGAGTTCGGATTTGCTGGTGAGCAGCAAATTGCTCACCAGGTAGTGAGCAGCCGCTCGGATGGCTACACCTCAGCGATTTCAGCAATCCAAGGGACCTTGAGCAAAACGCTATAAAGAGCTACCGTTTTGAGCCAAACGGAAGTCCACCCAACCCATTTAACCCCGTTAACATGACTGAGCATCTAAAATTTTTTGAAAATTTTGAGATTCAAAATATTTTTCAAATCCCACTCAATCACTCACATAAATCCATCTCTCTCCTTACTCAAATTTCTTCTCTCTCTCTCTCATCCATCTCTATTTCTTGCTCCATCTCTCTCTTTCTCTCCTTCATCTCTAAATTTCTGGGTCCATCTCTCATTCATGTCAAGTTCTTCTTCTTGCTTCATCTCTCTCTTTCTCTTAAAAATATGCATGTGACTGTTGCTATATCTTGGTGTGATTGAAATGAAGTGAAACTGAAGTGAAATTAGTTGGGGTGGATATATGTTGGATTATGATTGAAGATGAGTACTAAATGTTTGTTAAAATGTCGCAACCAAATTGTATGCAAGTAAGGTGCCGCTGGAAATACAAAATGAAGAGGCAGCAATACCATAGTCGACTATAGATAAATGATAGTTGACTATTGGCAGAGTGAAATATTTTCCCGCCCGATATAGTCGACTATAGATAAACGATAGTTGACTATTGGCGGGATTCTATATATAACCCATTTACTCAAATCACGCATTTTCAAATCCACTGTTCCCATTTCTCACATCTTGCCTCCCATAGCCTCACGCAGGTGACTCTCTCTCTATATTTTTCATCTTCCCCATCCAAAATACCCCTAACCTACTCCTTTCTATACCTCACATTCCATTTTTTTGGCTTACCCACTGCTCTGAACCGTTCAAACCCTAAAATTTTGGGTATAATGTCTTCAACAAACGAGGGAAAAGTGAAGCACCATAGTTCTCCATCAAAGCACAGCAAGAAATGGTTTGATGAGAGAAAGAGAAGAAATTTTGGTCGGTGAGGAGAGAGAGAAGAAATTTGGTTCGTGAAGAGAGAAAGAGAATAAATTTGGGTCAAGATGAGAGAGAGGGTAAGTCAGATTTTTTAGGAGGGAGGAGAGAGAAGTTGGCGGGAAGCAAAATTTTCACAAAAAAATTTAGCTGTTCAGTTATGTTAACGGGGTTAAGTGGGTTAAAGGGACTTCCGTTTGGCTCAAAACGACCTCCATGTTCAGCGTTTTACTCTTGGTCCCTTGGATTGCTGAAATTGCTGAGGTGTCACCATCCGAGCGGCTGCTCACCACTTGGTGAGCAATTTGCTGCTCACCAGCAAATCCGGACTCCCAAGGTCTAAGCAAATCCCGGAGTGACGCACCAAAGCTATTCAGGCTCATATACAGCTGACGTCACGACACAGCGCCTGTAATGTAACGTTTTTGTCAGTTCCCATTTCATTTTTATTTGGCAACCTCTGTTTACGTTACCATAAGTCTGATTTATGTTAACGTCACTGGCTTCACCTCCACACGCTCTCACTCCAGCTTTCTCTCTCTCCCTGACTTCTTCTGCAACTCTCTCTCTCTCTCTGTACATTGATACACATTTCAGATATAATGGCGTCGGAGGAAGAGAAGAAGGTTTTCGATGTTGAAGCTTCGACTTCGCTAGTGAAGGAGCTCAGAAACACGTTTGCTACTGGTAAGACTAGAAGCTACGAATGGAGAGTGTCGCAGTTGAAGAATCTTCTCAAGATGACCAATGATCACGAGAAAGAGATCGTTGATGCTCTTCGTTCCGACATCTCCAAGCCTGAATGGGAAACCTTCTTTTATGAGGTCCTAATTTCTCCAATCCTTCATGCTTTTTGCATGCTCTGTTAATGGATTACTCTCTCTCTCTCTCTCTCTCGCTCTCTCTCTCTCTCTCTCTGTAAATAAGCATGCTGATAGTGATCAT
>JAESVK010000351.1:147983-172535 GCA_017140935.1 Hamamelis virginiana | reverse complement strand
AAATAGACCACCTCATCGCTTAAAGACATCAGTGCCCTTTCACAAACACAAGTCACGTTAAGGTGGATTTATTCCTAGTTTTTGGAAGGATGGCTTTAAATTAACTTCCTAACTTTAAAATTTATTTTAGAAAATAAAAATAATATATATATATATATATAGTCCTGTTCCTGTGAAGACTTTCTTATATGAGGACTTGGCCTTTTGGCCAATGTAAAATGAGTATTTTGAAAAACTGACCGTTGGATTTAATACTTTTCTTATGTATGATAGGCATGCCAAAAATTACAGTGATCGGACCACTAGTTTCTTAAATACAGACTGTAAAAAATTAAATATCGTTTGGATAATCAATTTTAGCTTTTGAAAACCTATATTTGTAAGAGGTATAACTATTTTTTGATACAAAAGGACTTTAAAAATATGCATATATCACACTAATTTTTTTTTTTTTCTCTTTTCGAAATAACTTCTTATAAAGTTTATTCCAAAAATCACTTCTTCACAAATAATTTCAAACCCGTTAGCATTAATTTTTTTTAGAATCACTTTTGGAACTCAAAATTCCATTTAATCTAAGAAATGAAATAATAATCACTTCGAGACAACTAAAGGAGTGATTTAATGATTGCGAAAATTTTCATACTATAAGTAATTGTGACAAACGGTGGAGAAAAAAGTATAATCACTTTTAATATAAAAATTTTAATATATGAAAATATATTTTGAACATTAACTCTAAAGTTATATGCGAAAGAGAAAATTCTCTAAAAATAATTTTTAAAAAACTAATACAACCAAGCCTTTCCTATGGTAAAAAACAATACTAAATACTACCCAAAAAATATAAGGGCAATTTCGACCTTTTAGTATCTCATTCGGGACAGCTATCCACGCAGGCGACGCGGTTCTCGCGCCTCCGGCGTAGTTTCCTATTCTCTCTCCTCTCTCTTTCTTTAAGAACACGTGGACTGTGTCATCTGTATAGTATATAAGACTTCGGACAAGCCAGTAGACTTCATCGTCAGTCATCAAATTCTGGTCCCTCAAAACCATTTCTCAGATCAAAAACCCTCAAAACCCCGTTTGGCTTCTTCTGATTCAAGAATCCAAATCAACGAAACATCCAAACATGGATAAAGAATTGAGAACAACATCATCATTCACAGTTGTAGCCTTGTTCCTTCTGGTATTTTCCGCAACATTCCAAGGCTGTTTCTCAGCCGTCAATCAGCCTCAGAACAAGAAGAAGCCGACCCATTCGACGGCCGCCAGGAGATTTGGCTCCTCCTCTATTTTCCCTGTTCGTGGAAACGTTTATCCTGATGGGTATGTATGGGAAAGTGTTTTTAGATTTTGTGAATGTGTTTTTGATGGATTTTTGTCTTTTTGTATGTTTTACTTTTAAAAAAAAAATAAAATATAAAATTGGTGTTCTTATGATGTTGTGTTTGTGTATTGAATTGGTTCTTGGGGTGGTTTTGGGTTTGTTTAGTTTGTTGGATTTTGTAATTTGATCATGAGCGAATTTGTTGCTGTTACTATTTTATCTGATTATGGTTTGTTTGGTTCCTGAGAAATTGTTGAAAAAGAAAATAAATTGAATTTAGTGATCTATGTTTTTTTGGAATTGAATAGATGAACACCTCGACTAAGACAAATGGTGGTATTAGGCTCGGTTGCATAGAGGTTTTTGTTTTCTAATACTGACAAAATTAATCTTCAAAATTTTCAGTTTTTCTTTTTTTAAAACTACTCGTTCCACATTTTCTCGGCAACCAAACGGAGCATAGATTCTATTGCTTTCCAATTGCTTGAAAATTTCTCGATGCAATTTTGATGTATTTAAAAATACTGATTTGATTTTTGGGGTGTCTTTGTTTGGTTTGAGTAGTCTTCGTTTGAAGTAATTGAATCTTAGAAGAACTTTCCTACCTAATTTCTCTGAATTTGATTTCTTTGCAATTTCTTGGAAAAATTTCAATAATCAATACCCATTTGTTTCTATTTAATTTCTCTGCACTTCCGTTTAAAAGTCTTACCTTCCAATTCCATGATTTTTTATCTTCCCAACTTCCTTTAATCTCTCTCTCTCTCTCTCTCTCTCTCCCCTTTACGATCAAAATTCATGGAACTTGCATGGTTTTTTCAGTCCTTTAGATAAGGCAGGATGTAATGTTTTTCAATCTGCAGGGTTTTTACTGTGTCCCTGAAGATAGGCACCAGAACTCAACCTTATGCTCTTGATATTGACACTGGCAGCGACCTCACTTGGCTCCAATGTGATGCCCCTTGTGTTGGTTGCACTAAGGTAAAACTTTTCATTATATATACAAATTAACACAATGCAATTGCTTCCCATCAACTCCTCACTTGGGTATGTGTCTGTGCAGAGCCCTGAATCTCTCTACAAGCCCAACAACAACGCCGTAAGATGTACTGACCCTGTATGTGTTGACTTTAACTTGCCTGGAAAAAACCCATGCAAGACCCCAAATGATCAATGTGGCTATGAGGTCGAGTACGCTGATCATGGTTCTTCTATTGGTGTGTTGGTTAGAGACTCCTTCCCCTTGCAACTTATCAATGGTTCTCGTTTCAGACCCCTTCTGGCCTTTGGGTGGGTAACTCATTGCTCTTCCTTCGTTCGATCCTGGAAGTTTGATTCTATTTTATTTCCTTTTCTTTATGCACCATTTGATTGATGGGAAACTGAAAGAAAAAGAAAATGAAATCACTTTCTCACTTTTTGTGCGTTTGGTTGTTGTAGGGAAAGAAGTAGACTCCATCAGTAACTCTTTCCTGCCAGAAAATATTTCCCTCAAAAACATTCTGCATTTTTTAATACAAAAACATAATGAGAAAAATTAAAGCTTCTATTTTCCTACCACTTTCTTGTAACTCAAACACCTTCAGGGAAAGCTAGGTTCATCAAGTTCCCCTACCCTTTTACTTTCCATTACTTTTACTTTCTTTATATTTCATTTTCTTGCACAAGTTTCTTGACAACTCAACGTGGGTTAATGAATTATGCAAAAACTTAAAGGCTCATGTCTAATATCCCCATTTGCCATTCAACTTGTATAATATCATGTTTTATGATGCTCCTTGTCTTGCAGGTGTGGATATGATCAAGAATTTTCTCATTCAACCCCTCCTCCATCCACGGACGGAGTCCTTGGCCTTGGCATTGGCAAGTCAAGCATTATATCTCAACTGAGTGACCTGGGTCTAACACGAAATGTGTTAGGCCATTGTTTAAGCGGGCGAGGGGGAGGGTTTCTGTTCTTCGGGGATGATCTCGTTCCTTCTAAAGGAATCACCTGGGCACCTATGTTGAGCAATTCTTTGGAGTAAGAATGACTCCTAAGATTGCTTCCATTCCATTTCCAATATTTTTGTTTCTTTTGCATGGCAATTCATGGATTTATCATTTCCCTACTTGAAAATTTATTACAGGAAGCACTACACATCAGGACCGGCAGAGCTGGTTTTTGATAGGCAGAACACTGGTGTGAAGGGCCTTATGGTGGTTTTCGACAGCGGGAGCTCCTACACTTATTTCAGTTCCCAAGCTTACAAAGCGACGCTTTCTCTGGTAAGATGGAAATGAAGAAGAGGATCCTTCTCTGTGCTTGTCTGCTTCATTTTATAGGGACTAATCTCTGTTTCATGTCTTCAGGTGAGGAAAGGTTTAATAGGAAAGCCACTAAAAGATGCTGCTGAGGAGCAATCCCTCCCAGTCTGCTGGAAAGGCCCAAAACCGTTCAGTTCAGTTCACGATGTCAAGAACTACTTCAAGTCCTTGGTTCTGAGCTTTACCAATGCCAAGAATGTTCAGCTGGAATTACCACCTGAATCTTATCTCATTGTGACTGTGAGGGCTCTCTCTCTCTCTCTCTCTCACACACACACACACGCACACACACCCCCACACCCCCACCTGCACCCATAGTGATGGCCCTCTTGCTGAACTCAACCACCTCAACCCACTCCATGTGAGAGAGACAATCAGAGGCAGTGGTTCACTGATCATTTTCATTTTTAACCTAAAATTTGGGGATAAAAGAATACTTAAAAAGGAAAATCTAGGAGCTGTTTGGGAAGAAAAAAAAACTACCCGATTGAAGATAAATCTGACTGGTTCTATATATATATATATATATTTATATATATATACGTTTAGCCTTGTGCAATAAACAAGACATAAATACAATTTTTTTTTTTTAAAAAAAAATGAATAATAATGTGTTAACTTAAAAATCAAATAACATTAAGAAAACAGACCAGCCTAATTTAATTTCTAAAATTTCCAAACAGCCCCTAATTGCGTGTGGGTCAAAGTGACAACCTGCCAATCATTTTCACGCTCCCTATCAGAGCAGTTAATTCTAACAGGTTCTTCTCTTTCTTCCAGAAACAGGGCAATGTGTGCTTGGGGATTTTGAATGGCGCCGAAGTAGGATTGGATAATCTCAACTTAATTGGAGGTAAGAGTCATTAATAAAACAAAACCTGATGGATTAAAAGATTTTGTTTTTCTCTTTTTCCCTATAATTTAATTCTCACTTTTAATTCCTTGCTATTCGCAAGACATTTCTTTGCTAGATAAGATGGTGATTTATGACAACGAGAAACAGCAGATTGGTTGGACTTCTGCAAACTGTGATAGGCTTCCCAAGTCCTGAACCACCTTTAGTAATTTTCTTCCTTTTTCTATCATTGTACTTTGGGCTTTCTCACCAGGAACCTTTTTTCTCCTGTTTATTAACAGCGTGGATCGTGATTATAACGACGGTTTTTCTCAGCCTTATGCAGCATATTTGGGTATCTTAACAGATCATTTCCACGAGACTTATGATTCCAGAGATGACCTATAAGCTGGTTGACAGGAAAAATTGACAATGGCGAAAATAACTCAATGCTATTACATAGAGTCAATACACATACATTTGTTTCAGTCATAGGAGATTTACAAGAGTTCGTTTGTGTTTCATAACAACCTACAAGGTTCAAAATGTAACTGGGTATAATCCCAAGACATAAATGAGGCAATAAACATGTTCGTTACAAGAAATTCGAGTATAACAATTGCCCATTTTGCTGCTCCAAGTTAGCTGGTGAATTTAGGTTTCAAAAGATGAATCCGTCTGCATTGATCATTGCTTCTACAAAATAAGTCCAATTAAAGCCTGTCAATTTGAGAAAGAATGGATCTGGGTTACTATTTGCATGACTGTACAAAAATACATCCCCATCAGCCTCAAACCTGCAAGATGTACGACAGTGAAGTTTATTAGAGGGCAGGACCTGTAGTGTTTTTTTGGATAAAATTTCCTTAAAGAACATAAAAATATACAATCCAAATAAAATATATGACCTTTTTCAATTAATTTCAATTTTTATTTATTTATTTTTGGGTGCTTATAATAATTTTTCTAAAAAACTACAACCTTTTAATATATCTAAGTTGGCTTGAAGCTCAACATGCTAACCTAAGGTCTTGGAAAGATCTCCAAATCTAAGCTACAGCTTGCGGGTAAGGTGAAGTTAGATACGTAGGCTACTTCAGTTAGAGAACAAGGGCGTGTTAGGGAACTATCCTTTTACATGTTTCATGTCTTTCCAGAGGTTTCAAGTTGCAACTCTAAATTCAGAGAGACTAAGGCCACCAAAATGATTTCTAACATTTTATGTTACTGCATCTAGAAGTAGCACTTTTAACATATCCAAACAGCAGTGGTACCCACAGAAAAATTACGTCACTAATCAGTAATGTCAAAGCATAATGTATAGTAATTTGTCCAGCACCAAACTCCTGTGACAATTGAGTCATTGAATAAGGTTCCGAACATATTCCGGTGTTTTCAACTTCCTCAGCTTACAGTAAGGTTTTCACAAAATTTGCAGCCAATTCATGATAGTATACCGAAATTGGAAGTTGGGTAACAAAAAATTTAGCCTTCCCTAGCAAAGTTAGGGTGCTAAATGCATTCCTTTTATGAGCAGGCGATGAGGGGAACTACACTTGCTCCCAAGTCAAACAAATTCATGAAGTTCATGGATGTTTGATGTTGTAGGAGCAACAAGTTTCTCCAGAACTAGCTTATCCAAAAAAAAAAAGTTTCTCCAGAACTTCAAGCAGTTACGACCCAGGTAATGCTGCATTCACACTGCCCCCAAACAAAGATTCTAATCGTACCATTATGGAAAAAGTTACCACTTACCAGAGATTACCACTTACCAGACCCAAGTCAGCAAACATTCAAAACCACACATGGAGCATTGTAACAAGGTCCATGCATTCCGACCACAACCAATGCTACATTAGAATTGTAGCAAGTATTATCTCTAGAATTTCTCAAATAAAAGATACAATGAGTCCTTGGTATTTAATACTTTTCTTTGGGATGTTATGGGTGAGTACAATTGAGAACTTCATTTACAAAGACTTTACCACAAGATCTGAGTCATTCTCGCAGCAATCAAACTGAAAGAGAAGTTGTTGGTTGCAATTACTTCTACTTAAATATATAACTATAAACACCCACAGGTTTTTTAAGAGTTGTGCAAATAGAAGTTGCCAACCTACAGTCAACATGTTTCCAGACAAAGATTGATTACATCTAACTCCCATGTTCTCTAAATGATGCACTCCACCCCCACATCCCCTCTCTCTTCCTTTTTTCTCCCTTCTCTTTCAATTCATATATCCATATCTGTATCCTTATATAAGCATATAAGGATGAGAGGAATGTACAAGGCAAGCTTTCCAGTATCTGAACAATATTCATAGGTAAAGAGGACATTTTCTGACTAATGAGATGACTTTGAAGAAAGACATCAAAGTGCAAATTTACTGAACCAGATACAGCTTTCCCTAATAACCCATGTGCACACGTTTACATATTTATTATCGCGGTAAACAAGTCAATGTACTCATTGGCACATTGACAAGTGCCACCATACAGTATACCAAACCTATTGAAATAATCCTCCATGTATACCAATATGTTAGCCAACAACCACAGATATTTGGCAGAAGCAAGCAGAGAATCTCCACTCCCTCTAAAAATGACATGATAATTTACATCATCCTCAATCAAACATCTTAAAAAACTGTTCTTAAAAAGAAAGCATATGACTCAACAAATATGCTCAAGGAACAGGTCCGACATTTTAGAAAGTAAATATCATTCTAAAGCTGGCTATTCTATTTTTTGTCACTCACGAACGTGCGTACCTTTCAAGAATAAAACATATGGACAGAAATATATCTTGAATTTTTGCCATGGCTAACAAAATTTTAGACTATAAGAACACCATAATTAATGCTCACTCACTATAGACCAATGGATTAAAACTAACCTCAAAAGTCAAAAACTCTGTTGGGGAAAATTCGAATGATGTATCAACCTTTGTATGCTATAAAACATGATTTGTACACTGCATATTGTAGAACAACTGATATTAGTCAATGGAAAGATAAAACTACAAAAAGATCAATATATCATAACAGAAAAATTTTCAATTGTAACTGCTAAATCAGGTACAATAATAGCTCAATGTTACTTGGAAATTGAAACTATCGCATTGATAATCGTCATGAAACCATGTAACAAACTATTCCAAGATATGCTAGAATGTGTGTTCCAATGTCCAACTCACGTTGAACGCAAGTTGATTCCAGCTTAGATTTTTGAGAGGTGTTCTGCTTTGAGGCAATGGTGGGTTTGAAGATCAATTTTAACAAAAGTGAGTTGTTTCAACTGGAAGGTGTTGATGACCCAAATCTTTTGGTGGAAAATTGCGGTTGTACATTGGCAGGTCTCCCTTCCACGTATCTTGGGTTTTTTGGGTGGGCGACAATTAGAAATAAATGTTTAACTATAGATCACCTTAAGGCTGTAGAAGTTGGGCTATTCCCAACAGGTGCCATATATGCAAATATAGAAAACAGTCAGTGGATCATCTTCTTCACTTTTCAGCTGTGGAAGACAGTTGGGTTTCTCTTTTTTCCTTGCTGGGTATTTGTTGGTTTGTTGGTTTACGACCAAAATAGTCAAAGAATTGCTGCAAGGGTTGTGGTTTAAGGCCAAAGGAAATAATAGTAAGACAATTTGGAAAGTTGCCCCTTTGTGTCTTTCTCAGTGTTTGTAGATGCATGGTATACTTTTCCTTAGGAATTAGGATGTACCAAGGAATAGAAAGAAATGAATAGAACCTTTTTTAAGGCAAGGAAATGATGCATGGTATCAGTACTGAGAAAGATTTTTATAAGATGCTGAACCTTAGGGTGTCCTCGTTTTGGGAGGAAGGCTGGCCTATTTTTTTGAATTTTCTAGATTCTTGTCCATTGTAAAACTTTTTACTCAGAACCCAGAAGTATTTACTTTTCCAAAAAAAAAAAAAAAAACGGAAAGCAGCAAGCAATGAGATAGTTAACAATCTAATCCACCACAAGGAATCTCAAACAATATCCAGAAAATATACACAATATTAATTGCAGGAGATGATAAATAGTAAAGAAAAACAAAAGTCTTATAAGAAAATTTCCCCACACACACACACACAAACAAAAAAAAAAACTACTCAAATGCTGCTAAGTCTATAAATGGAAATGAAAAATGTGTGAGAGAAGCAACATAAAAAGGTAGTGTCATCCAAATAGTTCGCCAAGGAAACAAGCAAGCAAAGAAATATCACCTTTGCGTGGCAAATCTTGGTTATAGCCTCAACATGAAGATTCTGCAGTTCTTCAAGAGCCATGACATCCAGACCAGCAATATCTTCCCCCTGACAAAAAGTTGAATTAATTTCATGTGCAATTTTCTTTGATATGTGTGTTCATTGCACTCAAACAGTTGAGAACTTTATTATGCGAAAGTAGATGACCTCCAACAGAGACAGATCCTCTAAACCAAAGATCAAGTCCTTATAAAATCTCTAATTATACTATATGCACAATTCCAGAACAATGACAGAGGGCAGTAGGGCACAAGAGAACAAATCAAAAGATAGATAAATAGATAGTCTAATGCATGTAGCTAATACATAAACAAGCATGTTCCCTCTGATGCATGTATCATGGGTATAGACCATTAAGATCATGAAAATTTTCCTAAAACATCGCTGGACCAACATACAAATATTCATCTCCATTATTGATTTGTATCCATTTAAGAATTTCAATCTTGGGCTTCAAAACGAGACCCATAAGCAATAAACACAGATGGTCCCAAACCCCACACCCCACCCCCCAAACCCCCCAAGAAAAAATCTATAACGATTAGGAGCCCATCAAGGGGTGGGTCAATTAATGATAAGATTAACAGGTTGAGACTCAGGCCACAAAACATGATATTACTTCACATAAAAGTAACTCCTGAATCCTAATGCATCACACAGAAAACTTGTGGTGTGTCTTTAGAGGGTTATGTATGTGGAAAGAGAGAGAGAGAGATGACCATATTGATGGAAAGGCATAGCTGGCCTCAATCAGATTTTTCTTTTTTCCTTTTTATTTTTTTTAAAGATCGTAGCTATTGAGACAACAAGCCTATCCTTTACGAAGGAGTGCCTTGCCATTATATATATATATATATATATAAGAGCAAATGGATGTCTTCTCAATGATTCTATGAACATATACACAGCAAACGCACACAGTGAAGTTAAATAAATAAACCCGCAAAAGGACCATGAACAAAAGTATCCAATGAGTACATCCAATCTAGAACACAGTGCAAAACTCAGGATAGGAATTATAGATAGTGAGGAAAACCCCAGAATGCCATATGATAAAATAGCATTAGATTCAACTTATGATCAGTCATAAAAAGATGTGCAACTTGTTCTAGTATGTTCTAGAAAGTGCATACCTTCAACCTGGAAATAACGCTTTCTAGTTCTTTGCACCTTCTCCTTTCTTTCAGATAGTTAGCTCTTAATTCGTCAAATGTACTTATCTCATCCATATTTTCACAGATTTCATCCCCTTTAGACATTTTATTTGAGCAACCATTAGATGGAGCATATCCATTCCAAACTTTTGCTTGAAAAGTGTCAGACGTGTGAACTCCTTTAGGCGACATGTCCTCAGAATTAATGCCAGACTTTCTCATCTTTGCAACTAGCACCCACGTATTTGCAAGCTCATTTTCCAAATCTTCTTCATGCCGTTTTGCTTCGTCAAGCCTTCTTCGTAGCTCCCCTTCTATTTGATCTCTCCCAGACAACGCAGCTTCAAGTGAAGCTTCTCTTTGGCATCTGGCATTAAGTTCTTTCTGCAACTCCACAATCAAAACTCCATCCTCTGGTTTTTTCAAGCATGCATCAGAATGAGCACCATTGCTATTATTTTGCTTCCCATCAAATGAAGCAGACCTCTGAAAACAGTTAGATCTGCAATGGGCCTCTTCTGCAGCAGCCAGGTCACTAGTCAATTTTGCATTTTGGTAAGAAAGTTTGGTTACTTCTTCAGCCAAGTTTCGCAGCTCAATTGCTGCAGCTGCCGCCAATTCTTTTGCATATGAAGCTTCCTCTGCCAGTTTTCGGCTTTGAATTTCAAGCCCATCCTTCTCTTCGATCAGGCTCACCTTCTCTTGCTTCAGATTCTCTATCTCAGCAGCCTAAGTCAGAATGAATGCAGTAAAAAATATATGAATAATAAAATCTAACAACAAAATTCCAACCCTGTTTCAATCTTCTCAATTGATAAAATATTGTGAAGGAGAACAATAGCATAATGAATACCTATTCCAGATAAAGCAGAGAGAGAGAGAGAGAGAGAGAGAGAGTAACCTGCATAAGGACTTGTGAATTCAAAAAAGTATCACTATTGCACTCTTTGGAATCCTCTTGGGAAAATATTCTATTCAAGCTCATTACACTAGTTGGTGTATTTTCATCCACATAATTTTCCTCATATGAACCAATCCCATCCTTTCCTTTATTGCTCTTTTCAGAAAGCTCTTCATAGCAAGTCGTGAGTGTGATAACCTCATTGTGAGCAATTTGTTGAGGATTGCTAGAGCTTTTGTCAATTAAAGAATCAAGCTGTTGCCTTAGCAGAAGAATAGTTTCTTGCATCTCAGCATTCTCCGATATCTAATAAGAGTGACAAAATATTGTCAGAAAATCAAAATTCTGGCTTTGGAAGAGAAACCATGTGAAGGCATAGTCTTACCTTCATCTGAAGTTGCTCCTGAAGTATCCTATTGTCTGCTGACTTAATCTTGAATGCTCATCCCACAACAAAGTAACTCAGTACAACATTTTAGCATTTGATATTCAAATATTAATCTTTACAGCAACCAAGTAAATAGACTAACAAACCTCAAGTTCGAAAATTTTTTCATTTAGCTGAGTTGCAAGCTTGGACAAAGCCTACATGAGATTGTAATTAACTAATTAGTAGGAAATATAATCCAGTACTAAGAATGAAAAATTGTAACAGGGAGATGACACTATCATTTGAAAATTCAAATAAAAAGAAACATTATATGGATAAAGACAAACAAGGAACCCAGCTAAGTCAATTTAATGTCGGATGCTAGGTTCAGGGTTGTGAGTGAACCAAGCCAGCTTCGCTCACATAAAGCTTGAGTTGCAATAAGTGTTGACAGCTGTATATTTGATTGTATATAATTAGCTGTAATTAGTCAGCTAATTAGTTGGCATAGTTATAAGCTTATACATAGGGATTGATTGATTTGCATATTATTTTGTTTCCTTATATGTAACTACCCGTGTACTATTTAAATCCTCCTTAGAGAGAAGAATAATATCATACTATTCCTTTATCTCTAGAGAATTCTTCATGGTATCAGAGTGCTCTAGAGAGGAATTTTAAAATCCTTATTTTTTAGGGTTTACTTCAACCCTAATCAGCCTTCCCAAACCAAACCACGTAAACTTGCTGCTGTTTTTTATTTTTTTTCTTTTGTCCAATGGAAGACAACTCAAAAACACCAACGATTGATTCTCACTCTCTCGTGACTCGTCCACCCACCTCCACTAACTCCACCACGTCCACTACCTCACATCAAGACCTTATGAATGTCCAGTTGATGCCTCATAAACTTGATGGCACAAATTATCTGGCTTGGTCCCACTTTGTGCGATTGTACATTACTGGCAAAGGCCGGTTGGGATATTTGACTAAAGAAAAAGTACAACCACCGACAACTGATTCAACTTTTACGACATGGGTTGAAGAGGATGCAATGCTACGATCATGGCTTCTCCAAACTATGGCCCCTGACCTTAGTCCAGGGTATATGCGTCTCAAGTCTGCCAAGGCTATATGGGATGCAGTTGCTCAGACTTATTCTGTAGGAGGCTATGATGCACAAATTTATGAGTTGAAGCGTCGGATTCATGACACTACTCAGCAAGGTAAGACATTGGAGGCATATTTCAATGCACTCCAAGCTTTGTGGCAAGAACTCGACTATTACCAACCATGTGAGATGGAATGTGCTGTTGATGCTTCTACGTTGAACAAACGAATTGAGGAGCGTACTTTTGAGTTTCTCGCTGGTCTTAACCCAGATTTGGATCAAGTAAGGATTCAAGTACTTGGAAAGGATCCCTTTCCTTCTTTGCGTGAAGCCTATGCTTATGTGCGTGCCCAAGCTCTCAGGCGATCTGCCATGATTACGCCACATTCTCTTGAAGGATCTGCCATGTTTATGCCATCATCTCGGACATCACCAATGAATCAGTCTACTCCTTCGCCTCTTATAGCATCTAGTAATGTTGCTAAAAGTGCCAAATATGATGATAAAGATTCTTTAGTCTGTGATTATTGTAATCAGACTAGACATGTGAGGGAGCAATGTTTTAAACTCCATGGTTATCCACCCTGGTGGCCTGGCAAGAAGGGTGAAAAGGGTGATGGCAACAAGGGAGAAGGAAGGAAGGGGGGTCGCTCAGGCTCCAAGGCCCACCATATCTCTTCTGGTGATCAAAGTAATAATCAACCTACTGCTCAGTTTTCATCTGCTCAGATGGAACAGCTATTAAATGAGTGTGTTCGTATAATATCTGCTAAAGAATCTAAAGGGGCTTCTAGTTCTCTCGCCACCTCCTCAGGTAATTTTGGTTGTTGTTTTAATGCATCTGGTAAGTCTTCCTCGGACTCTTGGGTTATAGATACAGGGGCAACTGATCACATGACCTCTAAATTCAATCTTTTCTCTTGTTACACATCTCCTAGCAAATCTTGTGTCACAACTGCAGATGGTTCACCAACTCCTGTGACTGGTGAAGGCTCGATCTCTCTTTATATTCTTTGCCTCTTTCTAATGTTCTTCATGTCCCTCAATTGTCTAATAGTTTGTTATCAATCAGCCAACTCACTAAAACTTTAAATTGTTCTGTCACTTTCTTTGACACTCATTGTGTATTTCAGGATCTCCACACGGGGGCAACGATTGGTCATGGTAGTGAGAAAGGTGGCCTCTATCTCTTGGATGTACCAGCTGGTTCGACCTCAGTTCATTCTGTTCAATCCACCACTAGCTCATCCAGTGAAATTTGGTTATGGCACAAACGTTTAGGACATCCATTTTTTTTATATTTAAAGAAATTGTTTCCTTCATTGTTTTCTGGTGTTGATGTTTCTCAATTTCTGGTGTTGATGTTTCTCAATTTCAATGTGAAACTTGTGAACTTGCTAAACACCACCGTGTTTCTTTCCCATTAAGTATGAATAAATGTGTCATTCCGTTTGCTCTTGTTCATAGTGATGTTTGGGGCCCTTCTCATGTGATTAGTTTGTCAGGTTATAGGTGGTTTGTCACATTTATTGATGATTTCTCCAGACTTACTTGGGTTTATATGATGAAGGACAAAAGTGATGTTTTTCCTATTTTTCAATCATTCTACCAGATGATTTATACACAGTACAATTTAAAGATAAAAATTCTCCGTTCAGATAATGGGGGTGAATATATCTATTCTGGTCTTGAATCCTACTTTTCTGATCATGGCATTATCCATCAAACTTCATGCACCAATACCCCTCAACAGAATGGAGTAGCCGAACGAAAAAATTGCCATCTTCTTGATGTGGCTCGTTCTTTGCTATTTTCCATGGCAGTACCAAAAAATTATTGGGGGGAGGCTGTTCTCACGGCAGCCTATTTAATCAATAGGATGCCTTCCAGAGTTCTCTACTTTCAAAATCCTCTTCAGGTTTTGACTACTTCTTGCTCGCCTTCTATGATTAACCGTCTTCCTCCTCGAGTCTTTGGTTGCACATGCTTTGTTCATATTCATCATAGTGGTAAGCTTGACCCCCGTTCCCTGAAATGTGTCTTTCTAGGTTATTCTGCTACCCAAAAGGGTTACAAGTGCTATCATCCTCTTTCCAGGAAATTCTCTGTCTCTATGGACGTTACTTTTCATGAGGACCGTGCTTATTTTTCTCATCTTGCTTCTGAGACTTCTCTTCAGGGGGAGACCTTAAGTAGTGAAGATAAGTCTCATGTTGTGCCCTTGTTGGAATTAGAGAGTGAGAATAAAAACAATGAAAAGAATGAAGTAGAAAGCAGTTCTACAATTGAGCAAAATATGTTGGTATATTCAAGAAGAAAAAAGGCTCCTCTTGAGCAAAATGATCAGTCTACTGCCCTGGTGACAGGTAATCCTGAGGAAGTATCTGTTGAACATCCTCCTTCTCTTGTTGATAATAGTTTTGTTGACCCTGATGCTCAAATTGATTCTAATGTTGTTAATGACTTAGAATTGCCTATTGCTTTGAGAAAGTCACACCGTTCTTGTCAATCTACATATAAGTATCCTATTGCAAATTTTATGTCTTCCCATCGTCTGTCACCATCCTTTAAAGCTTTTGCCTGTCAGTTGTCATCAGTATCTATTCCTCAGAAATTACAGGATGCATTGAACAATCCCAAGTGGAAAGAGGCGATGGCTGAGGAATTGAGAGCTCTTCGAAAAAACAACACCTGGGAGTTAGTGGAGTTACCGAAAGGGAAGAAAACTGTTGGTTGCAAATGGGTATTCACCATAAAACATAAGGCAGATGGAACAATTGATAGATACAAGGCAAGATTGGTGGCAAAAGGCTATACCCAAACCTATGGAATTGACTATCAGGAGACATTTGCTCCAGTTGCAAAGATGAACACTATTCGGGTCCTTTTATCTTTAGCAGCTAACATGGATTGGACTCTTCAGCAGTTTGATGTGAAGAATGCTTTCCTACATGGTGATTTAAAGGAGGAAGTATACATGGATATTCCTCCGGGGAGTTGTGAAAAATCTAATAAAGGGAAAGTGTGCAGATTGATAAAGTCATTATATGGCTTGAAACAGTCTCCTAGAGCGAGGTTTGGAAGATTTTCACAAGCTATGCAAAAGTTTGGATATCGTCCTTGTCAAGCAGACCATACACTATTCCTTCGACATTGGGGGGGTAGAATTACAATTGTTATTGTCTATGTTGATGATATAATTGTGACAGGGGACGATACCGAGGAGATTAGCAGACTAAAGATGCATTTGGCAGAAGAATTCGAAATCAAAGACTTAGGTGTCTTGCGGTATTTTCTAGGCATTGAAGTGGCTCGCTCAAAACAGGGAATCTATGTTTCACAAAGAAAGTATGTACTTGATCTTTTAACTGAAACAGGGATGTTAGCTTGCAAGCCTGTGGAGACTCCTATTGAACAAAATCACAGATTGGGCGAACAGACAGATAATACACCTGTTGACAGGGAAAGATATCAGAGGATGGTTGGAAAGCTGATATATTTGACTCATACACGACCTGATATAGCCTATGCAGTGAGCGTTGTTAGTCAATTCATGCACGAGCCACGTAAGGATCACATGCAGGCAGTAGAAAGGATACTCAGATACTTGAAATCAGCACCTGGGAAAGGCCTTTTATTTTCAAAACATGATCACTTTGCAATAGAGGCCTATACAGATGCAGATTGGGCAGGTTCTATTTCAGATCGGAGATCAACTACAGGGTATTGCACGTTTGTAGGTGGCAATCTAGTTACTTGGAGGAGTAAGAAGCAGTCAGTTGTAGCCAGGTCCAGTGCTGAAGCTGAATTCAGGGCTATGGCCCATGGTGTGTGTGAATTAATGTGGTTGAAAATCTTGTTAGAAGAATTGAGGATCACTTATAAGGGTCCCATGAAGCTTTATTGTGATAATAAGGCAGCCATCAGTATTGCTCATAACCCTGTACAACATGATCGGACTAAACATGTTGAGATTGACAGACATTTCATCAAGGAAAAGTTGACTGAAGGTGTGATTTGTACTCCATAGGTGAAAACGGAAGATCAACTTGCTGATTTTTTAACAAAGGGAGTTTCAAGCAGAGATTTCAACTCTAATCTTGTCAAGCTGGGAATCCGAGATATCTATTCTCCAGCTTGAGGGGGAGTGTTGACAGCTGTATATTTGATTGTATATAATTAGCTGTAATTAGTCAACTAATTAGTTGGCATAGTTATACGCTTATACATAGGGATTGATTGATTTGCATATTATTTTGTTTCCTTATATGTAACTACCCGTGTACTATTTAAATCCTCCTTAGAGAGAAGAATAATATCATACTATTCCTTTATCTCTAAAGAATTCTTCAATAAGCCCGGCCTGGTATCAACTACAAGGCTTGTGAACCAAATCTGAGACTTAGACCAAGCTTTTTTAGCACGACAAGCATAAGCCAAGATAGGATAGACTCAGTTTGGGCAAAGCTCAACCTGTTGTTATCTTCATCGTTTTTGTTATTATCCTACACTACAGTAAAGCAATAGTCAATTTATAATTCTTGTTTCGTTTTGTGAGTTTAGACTCAAGTTATGGACTCTGAAAAACTATGGGTTATGGACATTGAACCTTATTCTATCCAATGACACTGATATATTTCATAACCATAAAATGAGCCAACATTGACTATAACAAGCAAAAGTCAAACTCATTTTTATGAACCTTAACAGAGATTAGGCAAAAATTGACTTGGTTTTGCTCACATTCAAAGGGCCTGTTTGACAATCCTGGATTTTGGGCCAAAACTAAAATCCAGGGAATTCATTTTTTGAATTTAATTCAGGGAATTCATCTTTCGGAAAGCTTCTTTAAGTAACTTACTCTACTCTTATTCTTTGAAGATATATATCTTGCTAGGATTACAAAGTCCAAAACCAAAGTCCCCTATGAATTTTGAATTGAATAATTTCAGAAATTAACTTTTCTACATTTGTCTTATCTCACCATCATCCTTCACTAGACCTTATGATCCTCACTCTTAATGCCCTTCACAAGATTCAATTCTAATTTTCTTTCATCATCTTAATTTGTCTAAATACAGCTTTCACAACACATTTCTGTCCCAGTTTAGATTAAAATCTTTATATGCCTTGAAATGAATCCATGCTTACCACTTTCTCAACCGCCTTATTAGTGCACACAAACACCCCCACCCCACCACCTCCCCCCCCCCCCCAAAAAAAAAAAAAAAAAAAAAAAAAAAAAAAAATAAAAAGTTGAATTTTTTTTTTTTTTTTTTTTTTTTTTTTTTTTTTTTTTTTTTTTTGGGGGGGGGGGGGGAGAGAGAGAGAGAGAGAGAATTAGGGAATAAAGTGTCCTTATATAGAATTAATTTCCGTTTATACCACATTTTTAGCAAGTTCACTCAATTGCCAATGGCTCCTAGTGGTTGGAAAAACCACACGAAATAACATCAAGTGTAGTTTTTTCACTACAGTAGTGCAGTAAGAAATTTTTCGTGAGATTGAAACCATGTGTCAACTGTCAACTGAAACTTCTTTTTTTGTATTTTATTAATTGTGTACACATAATACAAATTCCAGTGCATTCTGTTGAAACCTATCTATATTACTCAGCATGTAGTTACCTGAGACATTTCAATGCTATTTGTATGCGGAGTCATTTCAACTGAACCAATCATACGTTGCTCGAGTACACGTATATGGTGCTTCTTTTCATTAATTTCATCCTTCAACTTATGCATATGTTCCTATATTAACCAACATGACCATCAAAAGGGCACCAATGAGTATTAATCAACTTCACACTTTGTTCTTAAACTTCAAAAATATATATATATATATATTAAGAGGCAGCTGACCTGAAGTTGTGAATCGTCAGGGTTGTTAGATGCTTGCTCTGACAGTCTTTTCAGAGAACTGGTACACAATGCCACCTCCCCAGCTAACATTTTCACCTGCTCACGGAGAAGATCCATTTGATCTGCAATTGTTGTGCCAGTCTGCAAAAGAATCACTCAGCAATTCTAATTAAAATTATTACTTAAAGCCAAATACTGTGAAGAACCTATATACACTCTAATTTCTTATGAGTTCACATCATAGGGCTCATAAGTATTTCAAAATTTTAAAATTTTATAAATTTAAGAACTAATGGTCAATAGACAGAAACCAAATTCCACTTTATGATTTTTAACGGGCCAATAAGAAGTAGTTGAGATGATTGAAAAACCTGTATATCACAGAACAAGTCTATGTTCTAATATGGCAACACATTAATTTTGGCATGTTTAAAAAAATTTAAAACCTCTACCAATTCAACACAGGATTTTTACAAGCACGTTGAGTTATTTACATGTCCTAGAGAAAATATAAGAACGTTTACACTACTTGAATCTTGCACATCAATATGAGGCAAGTATAGTATGATTTCAACTTTCACAGAAGTACTTCCGCGGTGATGGAAGTTCAAGCGTAAACTGAAGGTCAAATCCTTGTATGTATGTAAGTACACAGTGGAAAAATCCTTGTATAGCTATCCATTCCTTTCTAAATAAAATGAATTTCAATGAAGAATAAGGGGCTGAGATGGTCTCCTAGAAGGAAGAACAAAACTAAAACAACCCACTACCTTGCGAGTAAATAAAAAAATCCCAATCAATAGCAAAAGCCCTCCTCTAATAGGGGCTCAGAGAACCCAGCTAAAGTGAAGATGTTTGACTTTATCTGTGACAAACTAGAAATCCCAAAGCACTAACTCAAAGACTCATGCATACCATTCAATACAAAGACCCCAGAGGGTAGGAAAAAGTAGGAGCTTTGAAATGCATTCCGCTCTAGGACCAAAAGCCTTGATAGACCAACTTGAAAAAGCCACAGTAACAAAGTGGGAACATCAAAGATGCAAGAGGACCATGAGATTCCCCTGCAAAAATCGGTATGGGGACATGACATATATTTTAAGAAGAGAAGGAGAGGATGCCGATAAAGTTCTTAAATCTCTAGGGACTTTGATTTTCCACTTTTTGTTTCCACATCTTATCCAAGGTGTTCAAGGAATACTATGGCC
This sequence comes from Hamamelis virginiana, assembly GCA_017140935.1. Lineage (NCBI taxonomy): Eukaryota > Viridiplantae > Streptophyta > Magnoliopsida > Saxifragales > Hamamelidaceae > Hamamelis > Hamamelis virginiana. Next base: position 153,182 of record JAESVK010000351.1, on the reverse strand, counting down.
CTTGATAGAGGTTAATAGACAAAAAGGATTTGTGTATCGTACAACAAGTAGTTGGGATCTAATTTGACTAAATTAACATTCTAAATATTTTGTTTGTCCTAATTAACCTAAATCCTTTAGATCCAAGGCGTCTCTTCATAATTCTAACTTAGAACAGATGGTGGTGGGTGGGTGGGTAGGGGAGCGGGGGCAAATATCGAAACAAAATCATTTAAAAAAAAATTAAGTGCAGGCCAATGCCCACACTAGACACTTTATGCTTCCGCCCATACATACATAAGTATGTTTATTTATTGTATTTATGCATGTGTGATATGAATGCATCATTACATGTATCAGACTTGATCCATTAGGGGCTGTTTGGCAAATCAGGAATTTGGTTCAGTCTAGTTCATAACCAATTTACCTATCTAGTTTTTTGTCAGTCAGATTATATATGAACTGTTTCCATTTTATAGCCTGTTTGTCTAAAACTGAGTTCTGTCCTAGTTTTTTTTCTAAATGCTGTTTGGTTCAAATTATCCTGTAATTGTTAGAATATACTGCAATTGCTCCTTCAATCAAAGTTCAGTTAATGCACTATAACACCAAAGTTTAGAAACATATAAAAAAGGATTAAAAAAAAAAAAACTAGTACCGCAAATTGAACACAAGAACGCTGAAACGATTACAGATTCGGAATAATACATATTAACCCTCTATCTGATTTCCAATAAAATCAAAGAAACAAAAGAGGAAACAAAAATTGAATTTTTTCATTCCATGTTTGAAGTTATCTTATGCTTTCCTTACAATAAAAAACTCAGCCCATGTAAGCCAAATGGTTGAACTATACCCATTTGACTTGATGCTCCATTTTTCTAACATCCTGAACAATAAATAAATTATTAAAAAAAAAAAAAATTCTAAGATTCAAATTTTCATTTTCTTTTATTTTCTCACATTTTCACAGCAGCTAAACAGAAACTCAATGACTAAGGTGTTTAAAAACAAAATCAGCCATATCTGATCGTCCCCAAAACAAAATAGTTGCAAAATAGTTTGTTTAAGAAGAAAGGAAAAATAAGATAGAGATGATGACGGTAGTCCTTGAAAAAGAAAAAAAAACATATTTTATCATCATCATCAATCTTCTATTAATCCAAAAAAAAGCTTAATCCATTCAAAAGAGATGCAGAGAATGAACTACACAGAGGGAGAGAAGAAGAGAGGGAGAGGAGACAGAGGGAGAGACGAGGACTGAAGGTCAAATAATTTACTTGCAAAAGAAGACTTTCACGGATTCCAAAAAAAAAAGATATTTGGTTTTTGTGAAAACCATCACTTCCCTTGGAATAATATTGGCCCACTTTATAGCCCAAATTGGACTTCACTAAAACCATATTTCTATTCACTGTGTCATTACCAAACACTAGTTTGGGGATTTGGACCCACTTTATAACCGGGAGAACCGATTTTTGAGGTTCCAAACAGCCCCTTAAGGTCCGAACCTTAAATTAATTTAAGGTCCACTCAACATATCTCACACAGCCGATGGTATTTTGAAAACCGACCGTTAGATTAGATAATCTTCTTATGTATGTTATGTCTGTCAAAAATCAAAGTGATCCAACAATCGGTTTTCAATATACAAATCGTGAAACACTCTAACAATATTTACCATTGGATCCTGTAACATTTGTTTAACAGTCTCTACTTTGAAAACTGACCATTGGATCATTGTGATTTTTGGTAGACATGACATACATAAGAAAATTATCTAATCCAACAATCGGTTTTTCAAAATACCTATCCCCGTGAAAAGTGGACCTCAAATTAAGCTTAAGGTCCAGACTTTAATGGATCATTTCTCTTGCATGTATATTATATATATATATACACACACATGTATGTGTATGGGTGGGTGGGTGATTTATATGCATGTATGTATAAGCTATAGGAAGTACAATTCATGGGGGCAAAACAAAAAAATGATAGATATGATTCATAAGGCAAAAATGGAAATACACATAGAAAACAATAGAAGGCAATAGAATTATTCGTAGTGCCTATTGTCACTCTCATAATATGTACAAGTTATAGTTGTGTCCCCATTATGTTCATATCATGTTTTTAAAAAATTTGTTGTAGCAGCTAGTCCTTACCCTTGTCATGTAAAATGTGTACCCTATGTCCACATCCATGCAACACAGATATGCACCCTTAAACATGTAGTTTCTCCTATAAAATTGTCAAGCAGAATAAATCTGGGTATCTATGGTAAGAATTACAAGATATATAATTTATTCACAAACTTATATGTAATGCTACACGTGTGGTGGCCGACAAGTAACACGTAAAAATCTGCCTTCGGGAGGGGAAAAACAGCTGGAAAGGATGGCTACTAATACCCCGTAGGCGGAGGAATAAATGATTATTTACAATAAACACTAAAAGATATGTGTCTAAAAGTGTAATTGAGTTCCCGAAGTATCAATGAATATCTCAACTTTTTTTTTTTTCCAAACTGAGATATATTTAGTCATATACGAAATCCAGTCATGAGTTTGCACAGTGCTATCAAACCCAGACCAGACCACTTGGTAGAACCAGAAAATTGGTGATCTAGCCAATAAATTGGTATGGTCCGTATAAAATTGGGAATTGGGATATAATATTTAATCCATAAAATATACAGGAAGGTTGGGGGTAGGGGAATCGAATCTGAGATCTCCCAAAGTCTTAAACTAACACCAAAGCACTGGGCTATCTTCAAGTTTTTTCAACAAATTTTGAAACATTTTTGTATTTGTTCATTTTGTAAAAAGGCTAGGTCAACAGAGCCAACCCCCAGTCGATCCAGTTGAACTAGTTGACGTGTTGTTTGTGATATAAAATTTGTGTACTGTAGCAAGCTAAAATATGCCATCAACCGTGTGTTTCTAGTGAGCACCTGACAAGTGTCCCAAGGGTCAGCTTCCAATGTGTCTAGCCAAAGACTTGGGGTACTAACCCCTATGCTCAACACATGGCTCCTTAAGTCACATGTGCATCTATCTCCTTTTTTCCCTTGCCAAGGCACAGTCATCAAGGCAAGGATGCCCACCTCAAATGAATGCCTGCAACTTTGTGAATGCCCCCCACTTAGGTGAATGTCATGCCCTTACGAATGCCCCATATTAAGATGATGCCCTCCTTGGCGGCGAAATCTCCCATCTCGAGAATGAAGGTAAGGTAAGTGAACCTCTTCAAGGTTTCCTTTGGAATGCTTATTACACCCAGTCATGACGCTTGAAGCAAGCCCCAGGAGGTCGATCTTGAGCTTGCCGATTAGCTCCCATCTGGGTAAGAAGCAAGCCCAGGGAGGTCGATCTTGAGCTTGCTGATTATAACCAGGTCACTAAACTAGACTGAGCCTCTTTATAATGACTTGAGGTTTTAACTTAGTGCCTGGAGTGGTGGCTAGCCAAGGTAGAGGTCACCTCCAAGGTCACAAGGGGGCAGCACCTCTTAAATTGGACTACTTGGGAGTAAATTAGTACGACGTGTCTTCGACCACACGTCACTTGCAATGTAGGACACACTTAACAGCGGTTAACCCGTTGAAAAAATGGTGTGCATGCATGCACCACCTGAGCCACTAAATGGTAGGTGAGATTGCAAACCTACTCCTCGTAAACTCCAAAGCCATTCCAACCACCACCCAAGGTCTAATTTACTGGGTTGGTAAGATACTAGGGTGGTAAGTATAATAGAAGGCCTACAGGGTACAGTACCTTGAGCTATCCTATTACCTAGGGCTTGCAAACCCTGCTTACCATCTAGTTGGGCCACACACAATCCTCCCTTATCTAAGGCCCAAAACACTTTATTTGGAGAACTTTTTTGGATTGAACTGAGGGAACATACAAAAAATCCTTGATTCAAAAGAAAATCCTAGTAATCATCCAAGGAATCATTTTGGATTGAAATCCACATCCCTTAGAGATTCCATAGCCACCCACTATCATTCTCCTCCCATACTTCATTCTCATATTGCTCCATTCTCTCCTCAGGCCAAACACTCTCTTGCCTCCCAGTCATTATGCATGGCTAGCCTCTTCAATAATAACCCCCACATAAGTTTCTTTGTAAACACCTATAAACCAACCTTCAAAATGGAACAAAGGTCAGTCCGGTCTGATAGCTCTTGCAAAACTATGCGTTAGCAATCATGTGAAAACAATCCTGAAATTGATATTCAAAGCCTAAATATAAGAAAGCTTTTTCAAGGCAATCCTCATCCAATTAACCAAGTATATTAAACAAAAAGATTGGCGCATGCAAGGAAATGTTGTGCCTTGGAAGCATACCCATGCTGATATGCAACAATAAAATATTAAAGAAAGTAAATGCAAAAGTAAATAAAATGGTTTAGCAATTACTTGCCTGCATCCAGAGACGAGATAATAAAATCCACTATAAATTGCAGAGAAATCACAGAGGTTAGATATACACAAAACCTAAAAGACACCCAAACCTTAGCCTTGAAATAAAACCCATTTCCCTGCTTAATGTTTGAGCCCCAAAACAAAAACCTTGTCTCCTGCGACCCTCTACCTCCCTCATGTCTTTACAAACCCTATGAAACACAAATAGACCCATCTCTCTCATAAAACTCAACTTTTTATAGAGGTCCTAAACCCAAATCCTTGTTGGATAAGGACTAAGGTGTCTTTCTCATCATGTAAACCCCAACAAGAAATTTCTTCAAAAAAGAACTTTATAAAAGTAATCTTTTTTTTAAGGAATTTAAGACAAATTCCAACAGAAAAGAATGCCATAAGAAAAAAGGGATTTAAATTCCAAACTCAACTTATAAATATAAGTCTCTGAGAATAACAAAAGAAACTCACCCCAAAACTTTGTAACTCCTCTCCATTTAAATATCTAAGCATAGCTATCCTGGAGAATTAATGGAAACCCTTTTTTGTAAAGGGAAACCCACTTCTAAAACTAACAAGTCTCTGAAGTTTCATAGAAACCCATTTTGAATTAGCATTGCTCATCATCCTAAATGCCTAGGGAGTGTAATAATTTGTGGATTGATTCCTGAAATTTCCAGAAAAGGTTCCCAATGTTTTTCTCCATCATTTTTGGTTCATGCTTTCCACTCCCGTATTCCATGTCATTTCCCATTTTTGCTTTTTGAAACAATAACTATGCTTCTAACAATCTAAC
>JAESVK010000351.1:119778-143162 GCA_017140935.1 Hamamelis virginiana | reverse complement strand
AAAAAAAAAAAAAAAAAATCATCAATCAAAGCAGCGAAGAAAGAATTATGCAAAAAAAAAATCCCGAAATAATGCAACAACCACCTCCTCTTTATCATGAATTTGAGGTCTGATAACACCACCATCCAAGAGATAAATCAAATAAGAGAATTCAAGAGCTCTCTATTGTTAAGATTTCAAGGAAAATGAAAATCTCAACCCAACAGAGATGAAGTGTTCACAATAAAAGAGATAATAAAGACATCATGAGCAAGAGAGAAAGAAAACAGTCTAGGAAATAACATAGAAAAAGCACAATCCTCTTCAAAACATCCTCCCAAAACCTAATCTTTTCTTCATTACCCACCATGAAAGAGACATGACGATGAAATAAAAAGGTAAAACCTGAGAAATTGCCTTCCATGAGCCATGGCCAGAGGCTAAATTTCCCACATTTGCATTCCACCCAATTTCTCGTAACCCATACTTACAATTTAATCACCCTGTGCCATAAAGAGTCACACTCTAAAGACAATCTTCAATCAATGCAATATTCCATTTATATATTGCTCCCACCTCCAAACCCTCTTTCTTCCTAGATCAAGACACAATACCCTAAACTAAATGATCTTTCTTACCCTCCCCCAACCTTCCCAAGAAATCCCTCATCAACTTCTCAATCTTCTTACTAACCTTAGTTGGCATATGGAACACAAATATACAATAAATAGGAATGCTAGACAAAACAAACTAAAATAAAGTCAATTCCCACCCCCACCCCCCAAATAAGAGATCCTTTTTTCCATCCATCCAACCTTTTACCCACTTTTTCCAATATAGGCTCCCAAAAGAAAACACTTCTAGGATTTCCAGCTAATGGTAAGCCTAAATATTTCAAAGGCCAAACCCCCACACTACAACCCAACCAATCCACCAACCTACCCAAAACCTCCTTTGACAGTGTGACACAATAATCGCAGCAACATAACTTTTCACTATATTGACCTAAGTCCTGAAAATTCATAAACTTTTCCTCGTAAAAAGACTGGAAAAAAGGTGTACCATTAGCATACTAAAAATGCAAAACCAACGCTCTATCCCTTCCAGCAATAAAGCCTTCAACCAAATCCACATCCATAGCATTGACCACTAGTCTCCCCAAAACATCCGCCACCAAAGTAAAAAAGAAAAGGGGACAAAGGGGCCCCTTGCCTTAAACCTCTCCAACGTTCTAAAAACCTCTCATAGTTTTCCCTCAACAATAACTGAAAAATTAACTGAGGATATACATCTTGAAATCCATTTCCTACATCTCCAACCAAAATCTTTCTTTTCCATAACAAAATCCAAAACATTTCACTCCAAATGCTCATAAGCTCTTTCAAAATGAACCTTAAACAACAAACCCACCTTATTTTTACTTCCATATTCATCCACCACCTCATTAGCCGCCAAGACAACATCAAAAAACATCTTCCTTCCATAAAACCACCTTAAGATAATGATATTGTATATTTGAATCCGAAAGTATAGACCTCAGTTTTAGATAACACCTTCACCAAAATCTTATACAGAGGAGTTACCAAACTAATTGGCCTAAAATCCATAATACTCTTGGAATTAACCTTCTTCGAAATAAAGCAAATGAAAAAAAACGTTAGTACAAGAATTTACCACCCCACCGTTAAAGAATTCCTCAAAACTCTCACTAAATCCTATTTCACAACATCCCAACAATCCTGGAAGACCCCATCATAAAACCATATGGACCTAGGGATTTATCCCTACTACAATCAAAGCTTGTTTCTCTAATTTCCTCCACCTCAAATGGTCTCTCCAACCAATGTGCACCAACACCATCAATAGGGTTCCATTCCAACACATCCATTCCCGATCTATCCACTCCACAAGAAGAATACAATCTAGAGAAAAATATACTAATCTCATTAACTGTTCCCTCTTCCTCCTCAATCATCTCACCGTCACATCCTTCAATATATTTAATAAATTTAGCTTCTTTCACCCATTTAAATTTAGCTTTTTGACACTAAAAATCTCTTCCATATAAACAAACTCGACTTCAACTTTGATCTATCTTTTCTCAACAATTCGTCCATCTCACTACTTCTTTTAAGACCATCCAAAACCTCTATTCTTTTCGAAATCGATGACTTACCTCCCTCAAATCCCCAAAGACCTTTTTATTCCACTCTTTGATTCTAGACTTAAACAATTTGAGCTACTCATACATTTGAATCCCTCCCACCCATGAACTAAAAAAAAAAAAAAAAAAAAATTTTATTTTTACCTCTTTCATTTCTCCCTTTTTGGTTCAAACTTGCTTCTATTTTTTTTTTATCTTTTACTTACTTTTTTGTCCTTTCATTCCCTTCAAGTTCCTCCCCTTTTTTTTTTTCTTCCTTTTTTTTAAGCTGCCATATGATGAATCGAGCAAAAGTTTTGCCACCTTACTCCCTTTTTTAATCTTTTTTGCCTCTAAAGTTCAAGCATAAAGAAGATCAAGAGGAGGAGCCACCAATGCATCCTTATATGGGAAATGCTATTGCCCACCCCTCCTCATCCTCTTTACATAATCAGTTTTGGGAAAAAAAAAAAAAAAAAAATTGAAAAAAAAACCCCCGAGGAGAAGCAATAGCAGCAGCCTGCAGGAGGCAATGGTTATAATAACGACCATGAGGACTAAAGAAGACAGCAACAACAATGCATATAATTCCTCTTTCTAATGACAAGATCTGTTTTTTTTTCCTCATCTTCTTCGACGACTAGGCAATAAAGGGAACACAGAGATGCAATTTTAGAGGGTGGTAGAGATGTCAGTATTGTTGTGCATTTGACAACAGTTGATTCTTCTTTTGTATTGTCCAAGCAAAGAAATCCAAAGGAAAATTTTATAACTATTCTGGCAGCTCTTAAGAGCAAATTTGGACAGTTTCTGGACACGTGCACGCGCGCACGCGCACAGGTGTCACACAAGCAAACCTAAGATGTCTAAAATAAATCTACAAAAAGACACCTTAAAATAAAAGTCATCCCAGGGAATCACTTAGTAATTTCTATTTCGAGATGTCATTTGAGTCTATCATTCAAATAGCTTACTAGTGTAACTTGATCATCAAAGTATTGCATATACACATTAGCATGTAGTTTGCCTTCCTACTCTCAACTTATGCCATGAGAAAGTTTCGTGTTGTGACTCTCATACAAAATCAATATTCACAACCTTAATCGGCATGTGTTTTAACATGTCTGATGAAAATATGTAGTAAAAGAAGAAAAATATTTTTTGGATATAACATATTTAGGAGCTCTTGGGAGTTTTAGAGAGTCTTTAGGCATTCCCATACAATGGTAACAAATAAGGAATCAGAAGGGTTAAAATTTAAGAAATATCGAAGGCCTCCACTATTATTGTAATGGGGACATATATCTAGTAAAAAACAAAATATAATTTGAGTATAATTTGTCAAACTTATTAAACGCCACTGCTGAATCCATTTCTTCTCAAGTACAGTCAGTTCTACTCGATTTTGTACAACTGATTCTACACAGCTACACTGTCAATTTCACAACCCTCCTCTACATGGTATCACTTCTACTTACCTTGTGTGCATTTATTTCACAAAGTTACTTCTCTTCTTTGATTTCGCAATAGTTCTTCTTAAGTCGATCCAAAAGAAAAAAGTGATAAACCATTAAATTTGTTAATCCATCATAAGAAGCTTAAGTTCTACAGAACCAAATTAGCATGTCCTATGTAATGGAGCAAACCTGAAGCTTCAAATTAACCAGATCTTCTTCGGTAGACGTGCTCATATATGGTTTCTCCATCATGCCACGTTTTACTTGCTGAAGCTCTTGCTTTAAACTGGAAATTTCCCTCTGATACTTTTTAATGAGAGACTTCTCGTCCAAAATCTTAAAAAGAGGAAAAATTAGAGATATTTGAAATTTCCTTTGGAAATATTTTCACATATTATAACAACTTTACATAAACAGGGATTCCCAATTTCACCTTATTTTGAGAAGCCTTGATTTCCACATACTTGCTCCGATGTGCAAACTTCAGTGTATTGTGTGTCTCTTCACTATTGCTAGACGCAGGCGTCACAGTGCAAATAACCTATAGAAGGACAGAAGAAAAACACAAGTTAAAGAAAGTCAACTATATACATTACCAAGATAATAACGATAACATGAACAATCTAATCAGTGTGTTGAACTTAAAAAATGCTGCCATATGACTACTAAAAAATTAAAATTATTCTATTGAACTTACAGAAATCCGTCCATGGCCACTGAGGGACGACTGCAACAAACGGGTGAGCTTTGAATCTCGATAGGGAATATGAGAAGCCTTTCCATCCGTTAGCTTAGAAATCACCTACAATAACATACAGATAATAAGTCAAAAGGTTCAAAACTTACATGATTAGAAATAGCAATCAGGATATATGAAAGTTGAGGTAGACCATAGACGCATAAAAGATTCCAGATCTATACCAACAGATTTACAAATTTTCATACTAAGACAGTCCCCAACACATGCCATTATGAGCAATAATGCTATATATCCCAAAAAAATCCCTAATCAACCATAACCCTTTATTTATTATCGAGAGAATTTGCTAAAAAAGAGAAGGATTGGATCATCCGCCACATCATTTGGGATACTATTTTGGGACATATAGCATTTTCCCATTATGAGCATTAGAACTTCCGCCAAGGTCAAATCAGTGAAATTTTCCACTGTTCACATCATACTAAGAAGTATAGTTTAGAGACGGCATGCATCAGAAAAAACAGATCAAAATATGCTAATTATTATAGAAACACTGAAATTCAGTTTTAAAAAGTACAGTAAGATATGTTGAAGTTAAAATTAAATTGCAAAATTGATGATTATGATAAGAAAAACAGGATGTTGAAAAGTAACAAAAGGATGCCTCATATTGACATGTGAGAATTGATAATATCCTTAAAAGTATGCAACAATTTCACAAAAGGAAGAAAAAAAAAAAAAAAAAAAAAAAAAAAAACCAAAGAAATATCTTACTGTCCCAAGAGAGAGTAAGCTTTTATTTATGTAAGAACCCTCTTTTCTCCGCAATCCAGTTGTTTCAGTCTTAGAACTTTCAGATCCCGCAAGATCGATCAAGTTCTGCAAAGGAAAGTTCATTTATAAATAGAGATGAACACATAATTGAAACAACAGGGGAAAAAAAAAACACCAAGTGCCATCAAATAAATCATCATACTATGGGGACAATCCTCTGAAATCCTGTTGGGAATCCAAATAAGTTTAAAAAGAAAGAAAGATTACCAACTGGGACAAGGTTACATCTTCTTCCCCCTGATTTTCCCCACGTGGACTGCTTTCAATTGTCTGATTGATAAAAATATCCAATAACAGCACAAAGTAACAGAATCAATGCAAGTATAAGAAGCCACTCCAAGGTCAGATTATTCAGGGGACGTAAATCACATAATATTGTCATAGCTAAACAAGCAAATTGCCAAACTAATCAACATATAATGCTCCTATGCTAGATAAGGATCACATATCAACAACTTCATTTACTAGTACTTGTAACTAGCAGATGGCTAGCTAACTAAAGTAATCTACATGATATACAAAAAAAAATTTGATTTCAAGAGTTACCACCACCATGATATATGTCTGGTATGAAATGCTCAATATTACAATGACCCACTTTTTACCAATTTCTAATTGCAACCTATAGTGCCAGCTTATTGACTACAACCTAGCAATCTTCATGAACCCCTTCTCTAGTGGATTATCCCCTAATTTTGAACTTCCCAGTTTCCAATGAAAAATGGACCCACTATTATCGTTTGTCAAACACAACAATATCTCTAAAAATCCATTCATTTTTTTATCAGCCCCCTCAAAGGCCCCTTATTCCAGTAGTCCAGATGCCTTTATCTTGTCTCAATCCAGTGAATATCATTCATATTGAACCATACAATGTGCGCACAAAAACAAAAATCAGGAATAGTGGTAATGTGGTATCTTCTTTAGATATTCTATAAAATAAAAAATAAAAATAAAAATAAAAATAAAAACATCATGTGATCACAACAACACACATAGCCCAAGTCAACAAACAAATATTTCTTTGCTTTCTAATTAAGCACTTCAATATTTTTTAATATGACTGCCAGAACTCAGAGGTAGTTTCAAGAATCATTGTCAGTTTGTTAGTTTCTTACTGAGTCCTATCAAGAAGAGCATGTAAATAGAACAGGGCTCTGTTAGAAGGGAAAGAGCTGAAACATGCTCTGCCAGCTGAACAAGTTAAAGAATTTAATATCTGATATCCTATGGATGGCATTACTGAAAATCTTCTTCATGCAGTTCTGGAGGGGGATCATTGTTGGAAGGCATGGGTTGCTGGATGTTTAGAGTCCATCGGCTAGGTGTCATAAAAGGAAATTAATTCAGGATATAATAAGGAAAAAAGTAAGAGTAGTACTTTCGCATCTTTAATTAATTGAGGTGATTTGCTAGATGGGATGTCGAAGTGGGTTCTGGATATCAATCAAAACTCATTACAAAAGTTTTATGCACTTCCACTGGCTATTGGGTGAGGCCAGCTGTGTATGATATCATCATCTTCTATAGTTTGCATCGACCATGAGATTCATCCAGTTTTGTGGATTCATCAGTAATGGTCAGAAACGCACCTAGAAGTATTAGTTGAAGTATAGATGAGGAGTACCCAAAATTCTTTGTTGCCAGGGTCATCAAATTATGCAACCCATAATTGTCCAGAATTGTAAACATCTTTGGAGAATTTTCTTTTCTTGAACAGTTAGTATTGTTCAGTGCAGGAAAAATAATTCCCGAATGACAATTTAACAGAATTGCAGCAATGGCCATAAAGATTTATTCGCTGAAAATATGACTAATTAAAAATACATAACAAGGCAAGGGCTTCATGTAAAAGTACTCAGCATTAGAAGGCAAAACCTCAAACGGTCAAACTGGTTGAATGACTCCTAGGTACCAGCTATGTCGTAATTTATCAACACTTCACATGGTTTCAATTGTCTTGCAGGCCTGCCTGCATCAATTTTCTCAATGCCACAGTGGCTGGTGCAACTTAGCATGCTGCAAATAAGGAAATTCTCTTCCCTGATATTCCCATTTTCCTTCCAATAATATTCTAACTGCATGTAACTTATTCCGTAATTTGGGACTTTTAAACTCTCCATTTTCCCCTTTCTCCTCTCTATACTTCTATGATTTTGTTCAAACTCGGTATTTCCAACCAAACAATTTGGCAAATCATAAGAATAGAAACTTGATACTTCTCTCTCAAGGAAAAATACAAAAAATCTATTCCCCCATTAAATATTCTAACATCTACATCCATTCTACATCAAAAAGAATTGCTAGTACAAGGTTTTAATGCAAATGAATTAGATTGAAGGGGTCAAAAATTTTGAAAAATACATTTTTTGTGGAATGGAAAAACAGACTTTTTGCTGATAGAAATGCTTCGTTTTCAAATTAACTAGTTTAGTTCTACAAGAGCTTTGACCTTGTAAACTCAAGATATCAGCAGCAACACAAATCAGAACCCAGTCATTATCAAACATACATAGAAGTACATAACTTTGAAACTTAATCACATCGAAGTCAGAAATAATTACCAAGGTAAAAATTGTATGGCTCCGACTGCTAAGTAAATTAAAATTATTAGAACCCACGTGCCTATGCTCTGCAACAAGATCAGAGGGATGTGTTAAAAAGTGTTGGGACTGCACAAGCAACAATAAAATAACGAAAGTACAAATTCCGAAAGAAAAATAAGCACCAATGCTCATAAAATTTGACATCTGAGGAAAACAAAACATTTTACAAGGGACAAAAGATTTTCTACACAAAACATGTGGACATATAAAAGAACTATAATGAATTGTGTTTCAGAAAAGAAAACAAGGAGAGCATATTCAATGAGATGCCAATATATAAACGGCTGTTGAACATATAGAATGAATGTAACTTCCATTAGATACTTTAATGAAAAATCAGCTATACACAAGCTTTTATACCTTCACCGGTTGCTATCAAGGAAAGAGCGTGAGCAGGGGATAGAACAACTTCCTCTTTGATTCCCTCAACATAAGTTCCCTGTCAAAATAGTATACCACATACTCAGCAGGGCTTCAACCTACCTTGTGACATAAATACATATATATACATATATGGACACCTTCCAGTTGAAATAATATGATTTTTCATTCAGGCTATTAACTGCAGTGTATGTTTAACACTAATTTATGACTATTAAGCATTATATATATATATAATGATTTATGTTCAAAAGGTTTATTATAGATAAATTATTAAGTATTCAAAAGTTCACTTTTTTATCAGGTAAAAACATGTAATTTATTGTATAAAAATAAAGAGAAGGGTCAAAATTGAGCCCTGTATACGTGGTGTATACAAATTAACAAAATAAAATCACAGCATCAAAGTGCCCAAAAAAAGGAGGAAAGACTTGTGTGATTATAAAACAGCCAATTCTTCCAACATAAAAAATTTCCTAACTACACTAGACTTTAATTGTCATACTGACTCTTCTTCCCCTTGGAAAACATTTCTATTCTGTTCCTTCCAAAGAGTCCAAAAAAATATGTTGCACCATCCTCCAAACTGCTAAACACGACTTCCGACTACTACTCACCCACCACCCCTATGGAAACTACTTGACAGATCAAGTCATTACTACTCACTGTACACCAAAGTAATTTAAACAATAAAACCACAATTCCCCTATGGAAGCTACTTGACAGATCGAGTCATTACTACCCATTGTACACCAAAGTAATTTAAACAATAAAACCATAATTCCTATGCCATTGTGCAATGTAAGAGAAGATGATCCACTGGCTCTGCCTATATCTTACACAATTCAAAACGATTGCAAATTTTCTTTCATGAGATTATCTATTGTTAGGCACATATAGCGTGCCGTCATCCACAAAAAAAACACTACTCCAGGAAAAACCGTAGACACCCACACTCTCTGCTAGCTAGAAAACTCCTCTCCCCCCTCCCAATCTGAACATCAAAAAAGGATTTGACCGAGAACACTCCATCGGAATTTCTTCTCCATAATATTTTATCATCCACACCTATTTCTACCTTTACTCAGTACAATTGTTCGAAGAACCAAACAACTCCTTCAAGCCCCCAATCATGAAAGTTTATTCTAAAAGTAGTGTTCCAACTCAAAACCTCTCTTATCCCCTAAGCTCTTGGAGACCACAATCTCAAATAAATTGGGAAATGCCTCCTCCAACGACCTTTCTATGCACCAAATATCTTCTCAAAATCTTACTCTTGTTCCTTCTCCCACTTTAAAACTAACCTCCTTTATGAATATGTCGAAGCATGCCCTAATACCTTTCCATAGACTCACACATTGCCTTCCTCTATTCATTTACTCTACCATTCCCCCTCTTCACACCCATATTTCCATTTTATCACCTGCCTCTATCTATACTGTGTTTACGGATGAAACTGAAGAGGTCCTTACAATCGTGAGGACTGCCGTGAAATGACGGTTTCGGGCACGTGAAGCTGTATATTGCGGATAGTAAGAATGGATGGGACGGGGAACAGAGTAGGTCAAAGTGACCGACCTCAAGATACGATCTGGGAGTTATTCCTCGCGATCTTGACTTCAAGATCGCAGGGAATGACACTTGCAATAAATCTCCTCTCCTCCCTCTTATCCTGGTTGTTGATTGCCTTAAATGAGATTAACACCCTCTCTTTTATAGGGGAAGGATAGCGAGTACAAAAAAGGGTCAAATCACTGACAGAAAGGCCGGGGCGCAGCCAAACAGACACCCTGGCTCCCTGCCATTTCCTAATCACGAGAATGGGCATATGATTTGACCGATTTTGTACAGTTGGTGCCGCCACCCCAGGTCTTGGCACAATAGTGCACGACCTAGGCCCTGCAATGACGGCCATAGCCCGCATTGCAGGTGCACACACTGCCCGAGGCAGGAGGTCAATAAATGAAGAGAGAGAATGCATTGCACTGCCCATGTGTCGTTTCTTGGGTTACCAGGTCAACCTGGCCAACACAAAGGGCCGACCTCCTCGCGAGGGCGTCCCTTCGCATTGGCGCCCTTCTGTCCCAACCACCAGTCCTATTCCCCACACTTCGGCCTCGTATTGGCAGTAAGTCATGGTCTCTCGTAACTTGTTCATATAAACGCACAGGAAGGAAGAAAAGGAAAGGGGGCGAATGCCTTCAGCACTTCGTCGCCCTTGCCATAAGCAGAAGGGTCGATGGAGGTCGCCACTTTCGCCCCACCTTGTACAGAGGGCAGGTTCGAGAGGTTACTTCCGTCGTGATGCCCTACTCGACGTCTCCTTCGACCCCATCAAAAAAAGGGGGAGGGCGTCGCAAGTGCAACCATTCTAGGGGGGGGGAGTCCTAGGACCGCGACCTTGAGAGATAAGGTCGTGATCGAAGGGACATGCTCCCCCATCCAATAGGATGGATGACCGAGGTCGTTTGTCCGATTTCTCTTATAAACATACTGGAAACCACCATGGCCACTTCCCCAATAAGTCTTGATTTGTCACCAAAAGAGGTCGCAAGCCCAATCTCTCTTCCTTCCTAGGAGAGCAAATCAACTGCCAATCCACTAGATGAAATAATATGATTTTTCAAAATAATCTATATTTGCATTATTATAATAGTTTATTAAAATAATTAACTAGATACTTGCCACTTAATTACAATAATACACATTTTTAAGCTTCATTGACAAAAAGTATCTATTATGTGGAGAGAAAGAAAGAGAGAATTTGATGGCGGCGCGGCCCCCCAGCAGCTGAAACTGAGAAAGTGGATAAAACAGTCTTATTTTGGAATGTCGATCGATTTTCAAAACTGACATGAAAAAACAGATATAGGTCAACAGATCATGATATTGAATTAATCACCAATATTGTCACTATGGTGATATATCAAAATATTATTGTCAAAATTGTCAATCTTGCAATATATCAATATTCAATAAATAAATGCAATTTTGAAATTTTAGTCAATATACCTATATACAGTTCTAGATATTGGGTGTATTGATAGATATTTCTGCATTTTAACTGATAATATATTCCACTGTCAATTGATCATTGATTGTATTCATAAATACAAACTATTTCCAAAGACCATATTGTCAACGATTTGAGTTAGGCCAACCGCATCCAGAAGCCTTCGAGGATGCCAAAAACCATCCTTGAACCAACTCATTATGCATTTGCATTCGAGTCTGTAACATTCTGTTTTCTCCTTAACATGTGATAAAGAAAATACAACATCCACCAGTCGATTTTCAAATGTGATTGACCACATAAGCAAACAAAATTTCAAGCTCTAGGCTATGACTTTTTTGGCAACAAGCCTCACCAACTCTTACATCCATTACATAGATACAACTAGAGTTAGAAGGGGGGGACAATGAAAGCAACAAAAGCATTCAAGAGAATATGGGTTCTTGAATAGCTATCATGATTTTCTTTAAAGTGGTGAAAAGTAAAGAGTATGGAATCGACAATCATGATATTTAACTCCTCCACATTAACATAAGCACCTGAGCATCCTCTCGTATTCTTAGGTTTTGCCCCGTTGGGTCAAGCAAATCGTTGATAACCTGTTTTTTACCAGGAAAAAAAAAAAAGATATTGAAAATAAAACATCAGGTAGTAATCATGAAAAAACATAAACAATTTATTCCATTTATGTTGAGATGTAAGACAAAAAATAAGATGTACTTTAAATAACTATTGCTACAATGAAGATAACCAATAGGATTTGAAAAATGGGAACTTCAATAAAAATAAAAATAAGATTAATATCTTATGCAAAGCTTAAAGAATGACTCAAACAAAACTACTCGTCATTAATCAGTAATGACGAGTGATTGTATTAGTAAGCAGAAGAATAACACAAAGTGCAGTCTAAGCAAACTATTCTGTGAGGAGTTTCTAATGCAGAAACAGGGCATCATTCTTACAAGTGTCATAAATATTGGGGGGGTGTTAAAACTGATTGGAGAACTAACAAGACTAATGATGAAATGAAGAATTGGGGATGAGAGTGTGAGCTTCTCAATTTCAAGAAATTATGACTAGCAGATAGCATATGGAAGCAAACCAAAATAATATGTATGGCAAAACATATTCCTTATGAGAGCATAATGTGAGGTCAAGACCTGCTCAATGTTTATTGATGGGATATTACAGAAAATGTGATGTCCAAGACATTGAATTCTATTTAACCAGCATGGTTGAATGAGATCCAAAAAGTTATTTTGTGCAATAATCTCTTAGAAAGCACTTCCAGTACAAGGGATAAGTATGGCAGCCAGTTTTTCACATGAAACCTTAACTAAAAAGCTTTCTTATCTCAATTGCTTTAAACTTCCAGATGCGAACAAGTACACTATGTATAGAAGTATTAATTTTCAACCTACTCAATATCCAAATGAAATACTTATTGCTAAATACTGGAATAAAAGTATCAAGTAGGATTCTTCTTTTTTTAGTTTTTTTTTTTTTTTTTTTTTTAAAAATACCTTATGAGTTGTTTTGCTATTTTCGGTTATAATAGTCGAAGATCTCCAAAATTTAAAATTTACTTGAATTGTGTTTTTGAATTCTAAACAAATTTATTGGACTTAAAACAAGATTTTTTTCTCTTTTTTTTTTTTTTTTTTTTTTTTTGACAACATAGGGTATCCTAAAACTACTCCCACTAATGTTTGGGCCTAGACTAGTCCTTAAGGATGGTTGAGATCACCCGCAAACCCAGACTATCAAGTCAGGGTGCCAAGGTTCGATCCTAGGACCTCCTCTTCTTGAAATCGTGGTTCTTGACCACCTAAGCTACCTTGGCAGGTTAATTTCTTTGTTAGTGTATGATTGATCATATAATCATGCCTCCTACTAGTAACTAATGGAGGAGAAGAAGTCAGAGAAGCTACTTAAGTAACTAATGGAGATTGTGAGAATGGTTGGGTATGTTGTGTTATTTAACTTCATTTTTTTCTTTTTTGTTGTTGCATTTTCTTTGAATAAATGGTTGAAATAATGATATATGCCATCAAACTTTGTGTGGGGAAAAATAGCGGGTACTTAAATATTTTACACACAATTTTTTTGGTCAATACGTAGTAGGGCCCTATTTTAGGAACTCACTTAGGACAGTAGGGCCCCAAAAATCTCAGGGCAAGCCCTAAGTATTGTCAAGCATTCCAATCTATTTTATGTCCCTTTTCAATATACTCGTGAAAGTGGTAAAAAAAAATTTGGAGAATTGATGCAAGACTTCTTGTGGCGGGCAGTGGGAAGGATAAGAAGGATCATTTTGTGAATTTGGATATTGTCTCTCATCCGAAAGAGAAGTGAAGCCTTGCTTTAGGTGAATCTTTTAAAAAGAATATTGCTTCGATTGGTAAATGGTTTTGGAGGTTTCCCATCGAGCATGATTCTCTTTGACATTCTGTTATCAAAGTAAATATGAGATTCAGGATAGGGTGGGATGCTCATTTAGGTAGTAAAGTGTCGGCAAGGTGTCAAATTCATTTCTCAGGGTTTGCCTCATTCTTCAGAGTATATTTGTTTGGTTATGGGTAATGGGGAGAGAGTTCGATTTTGGGAATATGTATGGAGAGGGGATGTTGCTTTTTCAATTTTGTTTCCTTGGTTGTATAATATGTATTGGAATCATAAATTCATAACGCTCTTATTTCTTTTTTTGTTTTTTTGCCAAGCGTAACACTCCTATTCAGGGGCATAGCCAAATGGAAGGCAAGGGGTGCTATGGCACCCCCTTAACTTTTGAAATTCTTTTATATATTATGTGTATTATATTATACATTTCATATATAATAGAAATACTTTAAAGACCGGAACCTCCTGATTTAATGCGAATATTGAAGGAACAAATTAGAACTAAAGATTTGGAAACAAGGGTTTACCAGAAATTTGAATCACCCAAAAAAGGTTTAAAATGAGAGATTTATACTCAATTGAATTTTCGGGAAAATATATGAACTTAAAATAGGCTATTTCCAACTATTGACCACAAACTTTAACAAACTCGTAGGGGGTGTATTGTATTCGGATCGAAGAAATATTTAATCGATAGAATCCCTAGGCTTTTAATGCTAACATAGCCAAATAAATTTGTATGAATTTTTATAATATTGCGATTTTGGCACTAATAATTTACAAAATTATAATTTTGCCTATTATAAAAATGGTTATTTTGATACAGTTTTCATATGAAAAAATTTACCTCTACATTAAAGTTAGCTTTGGCACCCCTCGAAATAAAATCCTGGTTCCGGCCCTACTCCTATTTCTAGTATGGTTTCTTCTTACTTTTTCCACATTCTTGGGACTTTAACTTCTTTCATAATTTGAATGATAGAGAATGTTATGAGCTTTCACCTTTTCTTTCATCGCTTGATGGGCTTTATTTAAGGCAGTTTGCTCTCGATAAAAGTAAGTGGTTAACTCATTTCTTCGAGGTCTTTCCTTGCAGTCCTTTTCAATACTTTGATTGATGATCATCCTATTCCTATTTTTATCCACTCTTTGTTGATATGGAAAGCAAAGGTGCCTCTTAAAGTTCAAGTTTTTTTCTTGGTGTGTTGCTTTTAATAGAATCAATGCTAATGATATGTTCCTAAGGAGAAGAAACTTGTCTTGCTTCCCACCTCAATGGTGTGTTATGAGCAAAAGAGTTGAGGAGAGTGGATCATCTTTTCCTACAATGTTCAGTAGCAGGTTGGTAGTGGCAGAAGCTTTTCCAATGGACAGGGTTAGTTTGTGTTCCTCCAGCTTCTTGTTCTCATATGTTCAAGATTGATTTTGGGGTCTTTCGATCAACCAAGAAAGCTATAAGGCCCTTGGAGATGTTCTCTTCTTGATCTTTTCTGCATCATTTGGCTAGAGAGGAATGTGAGGATTTTTTAGGATAAGTATATGTCACGTGTTGATTTGTGGGATCAAGCATTCTTTTTGTCTTCGTTTTGGGCATTTGTTTCGAAGGCATTTGTTGGGATGCCTGTGTGACTAGGAAGGTCACCACCAACAACAAAGACATCCACTTAACAGCAAAAGCTGTCAAAAGTCAAAATTTAGGCAGATATGTACCAAACCCAAGGCTAAAATCCAGTGCAAACCACTCGTTTCTCCCCAATTTTGCAGCACTTACATAACTGTCCCAAAGTCAACTCAAAGATACTTGAATTTACAATTATTTGTATACCTAATCCATTGAACAGCTATTAAGTACACTCCTCCCAACCCAAATTTTGTTACAAATAGATGTTAACAAACCCCCCCAAAAAAAGTATATAACTAACACTGAGATGAAGCTTACCTCATTGTAAATTTCAAGATAAGAAACACGAAGAAGAAACTCCCGCCCCGGTGTCTGATATATGCCCATCAAGGTTAGTTACAAAACAATTACAAGAAATATTACTAATTAACAGATAAGCAAATACACTACCTCTTGTATAATTCCAAACACATCCTTCACTGCCAATGGAATAATTCCAGGTGACTTCTGCTCTCCCTAAGATTGTAAAATAGAAAAAGAACAAGCTAGAACATTAATAGTTTGCAAGCACTAAAAAACCAGACAAGCATTATACATATGATGGGAGGCTCCTCTTCAAATGTCTCAAGCTGCAAAAACTGCAAACCCAAAAGAAATAATTGATTCATACAAATCATAACAGTAGAAAAATATTTTATGTCAAAGAAGACAGTGCTCCCAGCAGAGATAAAACAGGAAGGTGCGTCTGGAAAAACTTTGGGGACTTCTAATGCCAACTAAAATAATTTCTAAATTCTAATGGCCCATAGGGGTGCACATATTATCTAGAGTAACTGTTTTAAAATTCTTGCAATCACCATCACATCACACCCATGCTTTTGGAACTGCTCTTTAATGAATTAAAATTTCTTGCAATCACCATCACATCACGCCCATTCTTTTGGTACTGTTCTTTAATGAATTACAGGAATTTTTTACTCATAATAGTTGCATTTACTACCCCCAATTTCCCACAGATCATCTCAGGTAAAAAAATCAGTAAAAGTAAAAATCATTGCGTTTGAGAATGAAACTTCAAGCAAAAAGTTCTATACCGCTTAGCCTCTCACCCTAAGTCACCATAGCACAAAACAATGAGAGCAAACAATGTGTAATCTCAGCATTCAAATATTCAATCTGAATTTCTCATTTCCCAAGAAGAAAATTTGAGGCATTAAGAGACCCTCCTGGCAAAGCAAGAGCAAAAGCAGGACCAAGAGTCCAAGAGCACTAAGGTCCAAAATTTTCCCAGAGCTTTAGAGTGACACCATTTTAGGCAGTTCATCTGACTGAGAACTCAAGATTTTGATATGGGAGGAACACATTGGTGCACCTCCTTCCATTGTTGAATGAATCTGTCATTTAGTGGGAGGAAGTAACACAGAACAAAACTAGAAAAGTAAATAAGAATGCAAATCGACTGCCTTGATGGATGTCTCCATGTCTATCACAAGGCAGCCATTGGTTGATATCAGTAATATTCACATAAAATGGTGGTTGTCGTGAGGCCCACCAGTAAAAACCAATGACTGTGTTGGGACAGACATGGTGACACGAACTCAATACAAATTATCTCCATTCAGTAACTTACATGCATTGTATGGGTCTTCCCGCTACTAGTAACACCATACGCAAATACTGTACCTGAATAAAAGTGAAGCCGTCATCAACTAAACATTAGGAAGAGACAAATATTTCAGGGGGGAAAAAACATAAAAAACAAAAAAGGAAGAAGAAGAACAGCAGCAACAAGTTCTTGCATGCTGTCCCACCTTTCTCATGTTTACCCCATTTCCGAATGGAAAAATTAAATAAAAAAAACATGGAAAGAAACAGTGCAATAGGTTATCTGCAGCAAAAACAAATGTGCAAGTTATCATTTTAGTTGTCCCTTCCATACAAAAGCCAAGCAATTCATAGATCCTTCCCACAGCTTCACAGTCAAAGCCTCCCATTCAAAATGTGTTAAAACTGCATAGATTATTTGCATTGACTTCGCAATACATTAAAATGCTATTTTCAATGAAGGAGAATAATTACCATTAATCCCTTGCATGACACCACTTACGACATGCTGAGCAGCAACATCATAAACATGGCGTGTTGTTGTTGCTGGACCAAACACTCTATCTGCAACCAATGAAACATTTAAGGTGAGAAATATTATATACCAAAGTTTGCAAACCAACTTTCTTAAACCTTCTTGATTAATAAAAAAAAAAAAAATTGATTCCTAAGTAAAAAGATAAAAATAAGAATAAAAAACCTCTCTTTCAAACGAATGCTACTCAATTCAATGTCATAAAAATAAAAATAAAAATAAAATCCTACTATTCCTCTGCTTCCACAAACACCAAAAAAAGGCACAATTGTGCCGTTTTCCAAATAGAGTTTAGCAAAACTTTTTAGGATAAAAAGTCCTCAGTGAATAATTGATTCCTAAGATGAATTTTTTAAGAAGTCATTTAGGGAAATAAATGATGTTTGGTCAATGGTAATGTTAACTTTGTTCACTATTTTTAAAATGACAAACGTCATCATTTTATTATAGCAATACTAAACTTCCATAACCACTTCAGTCACTATATCATATGTAAAAACACCAGAGGATAAAGATATAGGGAGTTCAAATTAATGAATGGGGACAATATAGGTATTATATATATATATATATATGAGGAAAAATATGAAATTTTAAAAGTTTCATTTAAATACTGTTGTAGTTTCCCAAGAAGTTGATTTGGGAAGCAAGTCTCTCTTACTTCTCTTGTATAGACTTCTTCTAAAAAGACTTCTGTAAAAGTCCATTTAAATAAATTTCACAAACACCAATATTTTAATGGGAAGGACATTAAAAACAGAAATCCTTTAACGCCTCTAAAAACCTATGCCAAACACCACCTTAGAATTCTTTCTTGAAGTCTTGAATCGCCATCGTTGTAGCAGTTCCTTAACCATTTTTGACATCATCCAAGTAGTCCCCGTAGCCGGAAAAAGATGATCCCATATCTCAGTAACAAATGAGCAATGGAGAAAAAGATTATCCACGGACTCATCACTGTTCTTACACATGTAACAACTATTGGGATATACCGACTTCCGGAGATGAGATGATCAATCGTTAAACACTTATTAACAATGCTTTAATAAGTGCCTGCTAAGAGGAGATGATCAATCGACAGAGTCCCATTTTTAGATTTTTTGGAATCTGGTTATTGGGCTTCATTATTAGCTTCCTCTTGTATACATCCTGTACACCAACCTTTTGGCCTTTCTTTTGCTCTTTCTAATAATATTGTTTACTTATCAAGGAAAAAAATGTATTTAGTCTTATGCAACCAAGACTAGTGATCGCAGGTTTAACTATGACAGTGATAAGGTTAAAAAGAACTTGTGACCGTGTTTTGGGAGCAGAAATGTAGCCCACAATGCAACAATGTAACTGAAATAAATCTGTCTAGCTGTTCTGTCCCTTAAAAAAATAAAAAATAAAAAATAAAAAATTTACTAAGCTGACTCGAATTACTGAAGCCCTTGTTGAGTTTAGTATGTCTACTCCAACCAATCTTAAGAACAATGACAATGTGATAAATATTTGCAATGTGATTATATATATATATATATATATATATATATATATAGACAGAGAGAGAGAGAGAGATGGAGAAAGCTGCTACTGACCAAACCCATAAGCAGTTGAAGAATTGTACTCGTTCCGAACTGTAAAATCCCCATCCGCATACCAAGCTATCTCGTCCCCTTTGTTAATCTCCCTAACACTGCAAAAACACCCAAAACCCCAACCTCCCCCGCGGTCACCAACAGCCAAATAACAAACCAAAAACTTCTTTCCACGTCAAGTTTGAAAACTAGTCAAACACAAGAAAAATAACGTAAAGTACCTGAGGGGACGAAACCTGACTGTGACCGTCACATTTTCCTTGGCCTTGCTGAAATCAGGTCGCTCGAAGCTCGACGGCGTCGCCGGGCTAGACGACGTCGCCGCCGGAGAGTTCGACAGCCGCGAGGGAGGCCTCGATGATGACGATGTTGAAGGAGTCGTTGGGCGTCCACCGGCTTTTGCCGGTAGCGGTGGAGTCCCCGCCGGGGACTTGCGTGACCGGAAAGGGGGTATGCCGGCGGGAGATCTTTGTGAGCGAGTGGTGCTGCCGAACATTGCTAGGTGAAGTAAAGCTTGGCTTTGGGTAAATCGAAGAGAGAGAGAGAGAGAGAGTAGGAGTTTTTGATTTAGAAAGAGAGAGGTCAGGTGGAGGTCACATGCCGGCCAACGTGTTGCCGCCTTTGGGGACTCCCTCCAAAACAGAATTTTATTTTTTACTTGTTCTTTGAATTGTCTATATGCTGTTTTGTGTATTTTAATGTGGGAGTGAAATGTCGAATTTGACCATCCACTTTTTTGTGACATATGAGTGAGATAGTTGTGGAAGTAAGGAAAAATACTAAGGAAGATTCAATTGAAATATTCTGGATATAAATAAATAATTCCTAATCGACTTAATTTTTTACAAATAAGGTATTTACGGTATAAAAAAATAAAAATAAAAAATATATAATCAAATAATTGGTTTCACATAATATGATCCATACAATGAGTTATTAGAAACGAAAAATAATTCTATTAGCAGATACTGATTTTAATCAGCAAACATTTTATGACTGTCTAATTATCATGGAGCATTTGCTAAATTTGTATAAAAATCAATGTTTATGGAACTTGCCAAAAATATGTGTATACAATTTTTCCGACAAAAATTAAGCACTCATTGCTTTTATAATTATTACCTCGTTCCATTTTTCTTTTTAATTTTTAATAATTTGTTAATTCAAATTTTTATATTCAACTATTTTTTAATTTTCATAAAATATTGCTACTTCGAGTTTAGTATACATAAATTACATGTTGCCCTCTAAAATTCCATACTTTCTGAGTTTTTTTCCTTTTTTATTCTTTTACCCCTTTTTTCGTATTCAACTGTAAATATTAAATCTTTTGTTGGGAGCTGATGCAGACTCTTCGCATAATCTATTTTTGCACATATAATGTCAAGGCGATTTAGACATAAAGTTAAAAATAATACTAAAATCGAGGACAAAGACAATCAGAACTTTGTTATATACATTTACATAAATGATCTTATCAGCATATGCTGACTTTCATGAAAGTCAATATGAAGTTCATAGGTGATTATAGAATGCATATTTTAAAAAATTGATCGTTGGATTAGATACTGTACATATGTATGTCATCTATGCCAAAAATCACAGTGATCTAACGGTCGGTTTCTCGGATACATCACTGAGAAAAAACAGTAACAATTTTCAGCGGTCATAATTTTTCACAGACTTTATTTTGAAATGCTCACATTGAATCACTATGATTTTTGGTAGATGCGACATCCATAACAACAGTATTTAATCCAACGGTTGGTTTTTCAAAATATGCATCCCGCGATTCCTTACGAGCTTCATGTTGACTTTTATAAAAGTCAGCACATACTTAATAGATTGGAATTTCACTTATATATGTTCTTACTCAAACCTCAAAATGTTAACAATGTGTATCATTACATTTATATATATACCCAAAAGGAAAAAAATTTGGAAGTACAAGTATATGCCATTAGATTATAGAATGCCATTGATAATTGAAAATCGATTGTGAAATTCATTTTAGAAGCTAGGGATTCAAGTTCCTTAGGAGGAATGCCTTTGCCCTGCTTCCACTGTTCTGATTTCGAGATTTTTGAATATTTAAAATATGGGGATCGAGTTAAGTTATTTGATTTTTAAATAAATCAGCACATACTTGGCTTAGTTTGAAAAAAACCACGGGTATAACTTACTGTTTTGCGCGGGGTTAAACAATTTTACAGAAAATTAAAGAATAAAAAGTGATCATACTCTCTTTTTTTGCTGGCCAAATTTGTATGTTTATCAAACGGCCCCATAAC
The DNA here is from genome assembly GCA_017140935.1 of Hamamelis virginiana. Taxonomy (NCBI): domain Eukaryota; kingdom Viridiplantae; phylum Streptophyta; class Magnoliopsida; order Saxifragales; family Hamamelidaceae; genus Hamamelis; species Hamamelis virginiana. The sequence continues at coordinate 122,017 of JAESVK010000351.1, read as the reverse complement.
ACTATGTTTGGATTGGGAGAATCGGAGATAAGAGAAGAGAAAGTCATTGACGGGTGGACCGGTGGGGAGAACGGTTCAACGGCGAAAAACGGAAGAACCGTAAAATCATGGACCGGACGGGAATTGCCCGCCTTAAAATCTGTTTGGCGCCATGAAAGCAAAACCCTCGTGCCCTGACACGCGCAGATTTGCAGACAGGAGTGAAAGAGAGGGACTAGAGAGAGAGAGAGAGAGAGAGTGAACGAGAGTGACTAGAGAGAGAGAGAGAGAGAGAGCGCGATGACTGAGGTAATTTCCGTGATGGACATCGACGACGATGAAAACAACAATCACTCTCTCAAAGCAAATAAGGGCAAAAGCGTCGTCGTTACCGGCGTCCAATCCGACGCCAAAGCAACTCCATGGGTAGAGAAGTACCGTCCTCAATCCCTTGCCGACGTCGCCGCTCACCGTGATATCGTCGACACCAGTTAATCATCTCTCTGTGTGTCATCCCCTAGGGTTTTTGTTCATTTTCCCGAGAAAAAAATTGTAGGAAATTGGCATGCTAGTGGTGGGTTTCATGCGTTTGTGAGCCAAAATTGCCTGGATTTTGGATGTTAAAAGCAGGCAATTTTTGCTCTCAAAAGCGTGAAAACGACATACAAAATCCTTTAAAAAATGCACTTCAGTTTCTGAGGCACTGTTTGGCGAGCATTTTGAAAGTACATATTGTGCATTATTTTGAGAGTAAATTAGGGCAAATATTGCTTGCAAAAGCAATAAAAATACTTCGGAAATGCTGACAGAGAAATTTTTGATATTAAAGTCTTTAATCATTTTTTCCCAGTTTGTAGCAACCAAATGGAGCATAAACTGAAACAATATATATTCATATATGTTCATTCTTAATTTATTTTATTTTTAAAATTTAGGGTTTGATTTCGTATTAGTTTGTTGAACAGTTGATAGGCTTACGAGCGAGAATAGATTACCTCATCTGTTGTTGTATGGACCGCCCGGCACGGGCAAAACGTCGACCATTCTCGCCGTGGCTCGCAAGCTTTACGGGGCGCAGTTCCACAACATGATTCTTGAGCTGAATGCCTCTGATGATAGGGGAATTGATGTCGTTCGACAACAGATTCAGGATTTTGCTAGCACTCAGAGCTTCTCCTTTGGGTAATCTCTCATTCTGTATAACTTTTAATTTTTCATGTTTAGGTTAGTATTTGAAATTGTTTGCAAGCTATGTCCCGCACTGGAGTTGTGTCGATATCAGTGATTTGGTTTAAGATGCGCAAAAGTGGGATTGGAGGTGTTAATGAGTGTGGGTAGTATGAAATATATATTATTTTTTGGTTGAAGGTATTATGAAATATTTTATTCTGTTCTCCCATCGCACCCTAAATGATACACTAGTCTCAGACATTTAGTTGTCGGATTTTAATTTTCATTGCAAGTTATATAACTAATATACTTACACTGTTGGACTATGCATAGCACCTAGCTGTCCATGGCTAATTTGGGATTTTGGGCATGTGTGTATCACTATGTCAAGGGATTGGTTTTAAATATGTATCATAAATAATAATCCCTTTGAAGCTCCTAACAGACTTTAAATCTTAAGCGCGCTTTGCTGCAAGTTTTTCAGTATAATCATTAACTTTTAACAGAATCTTTATGGGATATTTATTCTGCATTAATATGTCTTTGATATCATGTGTGTGCATATATAGAAAATGAGCTTTATTTATTTATGATCAACTGTGTTATTTTTAATATAAACGAATCAAAGAAATTATGAATTTACATGGTATGCATTTGGAAACAATTGCACTTTTGACATTGAAAATGCTTTTTATCATGATCACATTGATTGTACCGCTGGTGTTTCAATTCTGATACTGCATTGCACAGAATGGTATTTTGATATGCTAATTTTGTATTGATCAAGGCGATCTGCTTTCTATCTTGACAAATTGCTGAAAAAGTGGGACTTGTTTATTGTATCTAATTGCTGTTGATGCATCTGTTTGCTTAATCAGTTTGTTGTTTACAGGCCAAAATCATCTGTGAAATTGGTCCTTCTAGACGAGGCAGATGCCATGACAAAGGATGCACAATTTGCCTTGCGTCGAGGTAAGAATTTTATTTATTTATTTTTATTTTTCGTATACCACACACACACACACACACACACACACACACAGATATATATATATATATATATATATATATATATATATATATATATATA
>JAESVK010000351.1:97727-117171 GCA_017140935.1 Hamamelis virginiana | reverse complement strand
CCCCCCCCCCCCCCCCCCCCCCCCCCCCCCCCCCCCCCCCCCCCCCTGCTTGTATTTCTGCTGGAATAGTGGAATAGTGGAATAGTGGAAGAAGGAAATGAGTCAACCGACATGCATATTGTGATGCTGTAGCAAAGAATACAATTAACCCAAAGGAGGGGCATCCAGTTCTGGAACTACTAGAATATCTGGTCCACTAAGCACTTCTTGTAATTAATTTAGCATGTTGGAAACACACACACACAGTCACACACACACTTTGCATGTGCACGGTGCTTTTGCTTACATGTACAGTGTCATGATTGTGTCTTTAATCTATAGCAGGACTAAGGGCCTTAAAGATAACCGTAATAAGTGCTGAAAACTGAATATGATTAGTAATTCCTCCATTCAGTGCATTTGATAATGTGCACTAAATACTCAGAAAAGGGTCCAAAGTCTTCAGTCGCCTCTGGCCCCAGGTGGTGGGGTTGGTTGGAATTGGTGAAGATTGAAGTCTTCCATTTTTTTATAACTTTTTTATTTCAGGGTGGGGGATGGGTGGGGTTCTGAAGGCTTTATCTTTTGGCTTTATGCGAATATTCTATATTAATATCAAGACATTCTAACAAAAATGAGACCCACTTTTATTACAGCCCAGCTTGAATCCTTAGCTTATTAGTGTTGTTATACATACAGATAATAGGGAAAATATATATAGAAAAATCAAAATGCATTTTTCATTAGTCTTGGTATTTTGTAGACTTTTGCAACATGAATCTTTGATTTAGTATACAAGAGTTTTGCTGCCTCAAAATCTTTTATCTTCCTCTTTCTTTTAATTCAAATCAATTTGCCCAGGAATGACCCTTTACAATGGAAAAGATGATGCATGTTGCTGACTTTTGGATTCTGTCGGCATTCTTGTGTTAATTCACATCTCCTTGTGAATGGATCTAATTGTTGATCCCTTTTTCTTTTTTTTTTTTGTTGGTGAATACAGTCAACAAATATGGCTTCTCAGCAGATAACGGAAGAAGCTGTGTATCTGTGCACTGGAAATCCATTGCCCAAAGACATTGAGCAAATATCTTACTGGCTTCTGAATGAAGCATTTACAGCTAGTTTTAGCCGTATCCAACAACTTATGACATATTCATATGGGTGATTATAGTATGTGGCTGTGCAAGAAATTGTGTTATCTTTTGTGTTCTTAACTCTTTGTAGGAATATCTGAAATCAAAACAAAGAAAGGATTGGCTTTGGTTGATATTGTGAGGGAAGTGACAATGTAAGTTTTATGCTTATTCTAGCTGTCCTCTTGGCAGTTTCTTTGCCTGATCTCATCTCCAAGGCATTTCATTAACAGGTTTATTTTTAAGATCAAGATACCATCAGACGTTCGAGTTCAGTTGATTAATGATTTGGCTGACATTGAGTATGTATCTATGTCTTTCTCTTTATATGTATTTTTTTTTTCTTCTAAAATTTACAAGCAGACGTCAAACTTAAATCAATGTTTCAATTCACAATATGATGCATTAATGGATGCAGGTGTCAATGATACGACAAACAATGTTGGGTTGCATGCATTTACATTTGCATCGTAAAGAGTGTAGTATATATATTCAGATATGAAACATAGATTTTGACATTGCATAACATGTCAACATTGATTGAGGAAGTTTATCTCTGGCCAGTGATATGAATGCATATAGCTGGCATACTTCATATCAAAAACCAATTAGATACTTTCTGACAAAACCTTCTCTACTTCATACAGTTGTTTTAAAACTATAGAAGTTAGTACCAGTAACAAATTTTGAGGAATTCTATACGACTAGTTGCAGTACATTTGAAGCGGGTAGTATAATAACGGATACATTTCATAAATTGCACTGGATTTAAAAAGTAGACAACGGTCCACGAACATATGATAAGAAAACATCAATTTATTTCAATTTATGCTTGTATTAGGGAGATTCTCCTGAAGACAATTTTTCTTTGGTTTGGGGCTTCAAATGTGACTCAAATGATCGCTTTTCTTCCTTCTTTTTTATTTTTATTTTTATTTTTTATTTTTTTGAGTTTTCAGATTTTGAAATCGGGCTTGAATTTTTATTCTTCCTATACAATGGCCTAAGACCTCTTTGTTTTTTATTTTTAATGAATTTTTTACTTATCAAAACAAAACAGCATGGGGCAAGCGGCTACGAGAAAAGATTTTTTAGGCGAGTCAGCTGTACATGCTTAGTTAACGGTCGATTGATTTCATTTGTATTAGCTAACTGAACATCACATCAAGGTGACAGGATTTGTTTATTTCAGAATCGCTTGCCCCATGCTGTTCTGTTTTGATAAGTAAAAATTTCATTAAAAATGAAAAACAAAAAGGGATTAGGCCATTGTATAGGAAGAATAAAAAATCAAGCCCAATTTCAAAAATCTGAAACTCAAAAAGAGAAAAAAAGGAAGAAAAGGGGCCCTTTGAGTCACATTTGAAGCCCCAAACCAAAGAAAAATTGTCTTCAGGAGAACCTCCCTTTGCTTTTCAATGTGATGTTCCTCATAAAAAATTCTTCTATTTATCTCCTTCCACACTACCCGCAAAAGCCTAAGTGGTACAAGATTTCAAATAATCTCTCTCCTTCTATTCCCACCCTTGGATCGACGAACCACCTCGCTCTCCCCATGCTATTGATATGATGCGTGCATTCTATATTTACTAGACCCTCTTGCTCCTCTTTGTAAGAGGCAATACTCTTCTGACCAGCAGCCTTTAATGCATCATCATTTATCTTATGTCTCTTCTCTATGTCTTGTGGGTACAGAGGCTCCTAAGCTTTAGTCAAATGGAGCTCCTGTCTGCATGCATCTCATCCACATATCCTTTATCTGGTAGTGCATGAGCTTCGAGTTCTCTCATGTGTCCTCTTTATGCCTTCTCTGTTTGCATTTTTGCATTCTACCCGAGTAAGTTGATTCTGCATTTGCACAATCACATCTTTGGGGCTGATTTTACTTGCAGCCACTAGTTGGTGAGGTGTTCTACTAACTCTGGCTTGCATGGCTTGCCTGCAATATTTACTGTGGACATGAAGAACATCTGTGGTGTTGGAGGTGATGGTGGGGAGGAAGCGTGAGGTCCTTGCATAAAAGCTCTATGGTTGGCGTGCAGATCTTCTATCCCATTTCCTATTCCTCTTACAATATAATCCTTGAAAAATGTGGGATGGGTGTTTTTTGAAGGGGTGATTTTTTAAGGATGGGTTTTGTAAGGGGTTGGGGAATGAGGATAAAAGATCTACACTCCTATGGTTGCCATCAACTACAGTGCTGTGTAGCTAAGCTGCATCATTCTAAATTTATTGAATACTTAGAACTGCACAATAATATACTTTAAACTTAGCCGAAACTAGTGCCACACTTTGAGTTTTGGCTAGGTATGGCAATAGATGGTGGGGGATGGAGAAGGGGAGGGGGGGGAGGGATAGGCTGCTCCTTGAACAAGGTGGCGGTCCATTAGCTCTAAGTTCAGCTCAACCTCAAGCCTACCTAATACAACCCTACTTCTGAATCTAGGATTTCAGGAATCATTTGAGACCATCCACATCAAAACTACCTTCACATTGGGTAGTCGGTCTAAGTGTTCGAATTGACCAACTCCTCGTGGTTCTATCTATTTGAAATTGATTTAGGTGCATGGAATGCATTGGTATAAAAATGGAAGCGATAGTGGCCTTGCGTTACCTTTCTTTTTTCTTTTTTCTTTTTTCCCCCATTCTTGTTGACATGTTACAATGAGTGTAGACAATTCTGATCAGTGAACATGGTATTTTGACGCATGTCATTACAATTCATACATTAGTCTTTTGGCACTAATCAATTTGGTACATTGCTCACCATAGCCATATAAATATATAATGTACCTGTGCTTACATGCTCTGTTTAATTCTGCTTGTGGGGGTGGGTGATAATGGGTTGTACATTTGTTACCTCTAGCTCACAGGTAATCAGAAAGAGAAATATGATACTTAACAGTGTACAACTTATTAAAGGGAAGGGAAGGTCATTTTACAACTTATTAAGCATTGGGTCTACTTCAGTTGCTTGTTTAGGACTTTGTTAATCTGACTGAATGTCTTTGGGATGGTAGCAAGGGCTCGTTGAGTGCCAAATTGCACTGAACTGTATGATTTGTTTTGGTTTGCAGGTACAGGTTGAGTTTTGGGTGCAATGATAAGTTGCAGCTTGGATCTCTCATTGCTTCTTTTGCACAAGCTCGGTCTGCGCTGGTTGCTGCGGCAAAGTAGTTGTGTTTAGATGTGGGATGTTGCTTACCTTGCCCTATTACCTTTTTCATGCATATGACTTGTTACATCACTCAGGCTTCACAGAAGTAAATATGGTTTATTTCCTTTCTTTTTCTTTTTTCCTTTTTTTTGGAAACTATAAATATGGTTTCAAAATACATGTTTTGGTCCAATTTAAGTTCCTAGACTATTAACAGCTTCTGAATCGTCAATTCATGAAAAGTTAAAGAATCTAGAGTTCAATGCTTGCTACGTAAAGTGTGTTGGGCTTTCAACCTGTGCACTTCAATCATTCCATGTGCGTCTAATTTAAGATTGCATTCATCTGTATTGCTCCATCTTGTGTTCATCCATTTTTGCTGGAAGTTGTAGATTGCACATCTGGGCCTTTGAATTATGGCTGTTGATGTATTGTGTTGAGGCAATGGTATGAAATGTGAGGCTTCCTCTTCCCTGATAATACTAGTTTTGGTTCTGATTGAAAAAAAAAAAGATGCATATATTGGGAATTTTGAATGCCCGTGAATAAGTAATTAGGACACTAATGTACACATTCATTTCCAAAACTTGTATTAATAGTGCCAGTTAAGATTACAAATGGGACAATTCTATTTATATATCTACGAGTATTTATTTTTCCCATTTGGTGGATGAGTTTTGAACTTTAGACTTACTATTCCCCCTACTAACTGAGCGACCTATCTTGTTAGAGCCCTGTTGATTTGTGGATCCAGAAATTGTGACGGTAAACATCTCTTTGGTGGGGGTGTTCCAGGTGTTGTGACAAATGAATACTGCTTCATTGAGTTTTCGAAGAAGGATCAGAACAAATGAGTCCTCCATGCAGTTTAAGAGTATTTTTTCTTATACTCATGTCTAAAATAATACTCCTGGTAAACTCTTCATTCTTTGTTGGAACTTAAAATGACATGTTAATAGTGATAGACTGATCCAATTTTCACAGGCTGCTAAACAGATCTTATGGTTCAAGTTAATAAAGGGCAGGGAAGCTTAATAATGCCAGATAAAAACCTTAAATGCTGTTTGGCTTCTCTTCTTGCCTGAGTGAGTGCAGGTTTTAACGTATCAATATTGACTTGATAGATGTTATGGGTAAGACCAAAAAAAAAAAAAAAAGGTTTATGGGTATGATGTTCTAAAAACAAGGGTGCTTTCTCTGATTTCTATTAGAACCAATTTTCAAACAGTGGCATCTGCGTGTATATAAATATGTTGCCAGGTAACACAAATACAAGCACATATGCAGCCCATTTCCATCATTTTTCAGGCAACATTTTGTGCAAAAAGCTTGATTTCATCATTTTTCTCAATTCAACATTTCTCTAATATGTTTAAAATGCTAGTGCCTACAGACTGACCTGTACAACCAACTTCTAAACAGCTTTGAAACTCCCTACACTGAGAACCTTTTTTTTTTGGACTTTCCTCACCTCTGCAAATTAGTGAACATTATACACTCTACATCTCAGGCAGCATAATCTTCCAGAGCTACAAAACTGACGTAAATACTTACAAGCAAACCAACCTCCTGCACCCCATTTGGGACAAAATCACCATTAATGCTCCTCCGCTAGCTCGCTCCACCTGGCTTCACTACACTTGCTTCTATGAAAATATTATTCGTATATATATCCTTTCACGTGTTCTCATTCGATAGCCTGTTGGACCAGATAATTTCAATTTCGAGTGTTCTGGAAGACCCATCTTTATTGCTGTCATGATTAAGGCTAAACAATCCACTATATACCCCTTCGCTAACAACTTTGTCAATTTGGATAGTCACTCTCCCAAGATTTGTCTGAAAAGCCCACCATCAGCACATTAAAAACTTCTAAAGCAAAACACAGTCTGGGAAGGTATTGAACTCTACCATTGTTAATTGCCAAATTCTTGCTAATCAGAGCATGTGAGATCAAGGTACAAAGGGCACTATCATCATTTACAGAAAAAAAAAAAAAGTAGCAAAAAAAGCAAGGTTTTTCAATAGTCGCCTCTTTCATTTTATCAGTGAAATATAGGCAGTGCCCATCTATACAATGACGTGTGGCTGTGTGCTGTAGTTGGCAAAAAATTGGCAATTACAATGATTCTACAAGAACCAGAATCCATGTGTAAAAACACAAAACTATGAGGTTTAAAATACAAAAACAAATTACCTTTCCGAAAGTACTCTTGCTTTTGCATAGGATGTGGAGTTTTTGCCCCTTTGGTGGTACATCAAACGCCCATGTAAACCCTTCTTTCCATTCTGGAGAGGTACTGTGGCTCACTACCTAACAAAATAAAAGACAATTGGTATAATTTTTGTTTGGACAAGCGATAGAAGAACCAAAACCCTACATAACCACACCTTTTTTTATATCTCAAGCTTCTAACCCACAACCTCCAGCTCATAAGAGGTGAAGAGATGCCATCTAGGCTAGAAGGCCAGTTATGGTATGAAATGTAATTAGATGATAAGAGATTATAATCTATTCACCATATGACATCATATGACTTATGGGTATAGAAGTGTCTGACATCTTTTCTCAGTGTGTGGACTAAACTAATGATACAAAATTAAAATTTTGCACAAAATGAATTTCATCTCTTTCTTGCAAATTTTTTAATTTTAAAATTTTTTTTGAGTAAATAATATTTTTAAATTAAATTACTGATGCAGACTTCCTTTGCCTTTCAAATTAAAAACTATAAGCATTTCCTTAGAGTTTCAATATATTGGGGAGCTTTTTATGCATTGCCATGTAGAGCCAAGTACTGCAGCAGATACTGCCACATCAATTAATCAATTAAAATGTTCTGAAAATTCTGTTATATTTTAGCTTGCCTGCCTGCACATGGCAAATCATATGGGTCTCACATCATACTCAAACAACCCATGAAAAACGACAATGAATTAACAACCTGAAAACTTCTTTTGAGTAAAGAATGGACATCTCAAATGCCAACCTCCGGAAAATAAAGGATTAAGCTATATTAACTAGAGATATATTTTGCACATAATTCTTCAAGTGAACAATTACCTTGGTTTGCCGTGGAGGGCAATTGCCTATCGTCAATCGACAGAAAGCATTTGTGCCTCCCATGGCCTGCTTGAGGTTGTTCCCGCGTTTAATCGTAACGGTCAAACACCCTGGCAGGCAATGTAACAGGCTATCTGCTCTCTCATGGAAACTTGGTGGGCAGGTTTTCATCAGCATTTGCAGAATAGGAATGGCTTCAGCTGCAATCATGGCTTGAGATTTCGCAATATCTATTGGCATGGTAGACCAGGAATGTTGTAGCAAGCATAAGGTGTCCAATACAGAATCCTGAGCAGCTTCACTCCCAGACTTAAGCGCTCCTACCAAATGGGGGATACACAAAGTTGCTGCTTCAGACATGTGGAGCTTAGGGAAGTTGGTGAATATCACATTTATGGTTCTCAAGACCTCTTCATTGATAGTTGCTGTGGACCACAACTCTTTCTCTAATGCAGCTGCAAGATAATACAATGACAGGAAGTCAACATTAAGATGGAAAGTGTAGAAACATGATAGTAAAGTTTTCGCTACAATCAATGGATAAACCAGAATACAAATGGAATTAGACTAATAGAAAAGAAAAGCAAAGCAAACAATTGCTTACTGTGTGCATTGCTCTGTCAATACACCATCTTGACACAATTTATTGGTCATCTTTTTTTCTAGAAATTTCATTAGCATGAACATACAAAACCTTAAGAGCTTCAATAAAAAATGGTTTAAAATGGGCAGACAACTTCCTAATTCTGACCAACTTGCCTGTCCTCCACAATCAATTTACCAAAAAAAAAAAAAAAAAAAAAACCACAAAAAAAAAAAAAAAAAAAAGAGTTGACTATGACCACAGCAAAGTTTGAAAATCATGGCAAAAAGTTAAAATCCTACATGAGCATCTAAAAATTAAAGGTTAATTCTATACTACTGAATCAGAAACTGCGTCAAAGTTGCACTATTATCAAGAGTATATCAATCTTTCTGACCTATCAGGACCTCAAGAGAAGTCCAAGTATTTTGGGGTCATAGAAATTTAGGTAACCATCAAAATGGATCAAATGCTCGATCACTACTTGTCATCATATATCTGATACCATTTTTTTCTCCAATTTTCTTAAGGACCAAACTAATGGCATGTTAGACCTGCATTGCCATATTTCCACTATAAAAGGACCCAAAATGCCCATCTATTCATACACACGCGCGCGCGCGCGCACACATGAGAGAGAGAGAGAGAGAGGTGACTTTTCATCTATTCGTATCCTTCAGTATTTACAGAACAATAATGTAAATGTAACATATCCACCAGTATATTCTCACAAGAACACCCAAATAATCCAATTGTTACTGATATTTTCAAGTTTTTCATGAGATCAATCAGTGGAGAAATTTTACATTTTCTTCCCCATTATGAGCACATAGCATGGACATCTTTTAGGAGCTTCAGTTGATCATTTGCCACCATTCCAAAAGAAGAGAGAGAGAGAGAGAGAGAGAGAGAGAGAGAGAGAAGTGATAACAAAAACAAGCCTTTGTCATAGTATAATAATCGGTTGGATCCTAATCAACAAGAATTGGAAAGTAGATAATGGGATCAATATTATTCACAAGAGATGTACAAAAGCAGTCCAAACACCGATGAAAATAAACCCCTAAACACACACTTCCACCCAATTTCTCAATATGACAACTAATTGAAAACCCCGAAAATCCTTAGAGATTGAAGCCCAAAAAGAACTTAAAAAACAAACTCTATTCCATAAACCATCAAAAGAATCACTTTTATTATAAAATATAAGAGCATTCCTTTCTAACCAAAGCACCCAAAAGATAGCTAAAATTGTACATCTCCATAACACAACATGCATGCCAAAAATCATATTAATTGGATACAGGTAGCCAATTGATCCACAAAATCGCATTTCTAATCAATAAAAAATATCACAGCTTTTCACAGCTATGGATAAAGTAGCTTTTAATCTCCGATTGACTTGAATATCCTTAAGTAGCCATTCGATCCATAAAGTCACATTTCTAATCAATAAAAAATATCACAGTTTTTCATAGTTATGGATGAAGTAGCTCTTAATCTCTGATTGACTTGAATTTCGTAAACTGAGATGAACATTTAATCCAATGGTGTCTTTCTCAAAATACAACTTTCATATTGGGCTTTGTAAACCATAGGTAAAAAATATAGGTCAAAGGAACCTATCCCTTTATATAATAGGCAAAAATACATATCCACCGGTGTTTGATATGTTTGTTTCTAGTTTTCCAAATCCTAACACTAAAAAAGTTCTATAAATGATACAGTGGCAAAATTTATGACCTTTTCTATGCTAATTCTCATTTCTTGAAGAAGCATAACCGTAATGCTACGAATCCCAACTCTAGTATCCTAATTATATCCCAATTTTCATGGGATACACACATCCATGCAGGTTGGGTTTGGGTGTGGGTCCCACCCCATATGATGAGTTGGGATAGTTGGGAACTTGGGATCCAATGCATTTTCCAAAGCATAAACATCTCTTAGTATGAAGCATTCTTGTCATGGTTCAACGTGTTGGACAGTACATCAACTTGGTATCGAGGGCACAGTTTGAGATCTTTGCACGAATCAATAGTAACAAGGAAATACCTCATCTCAACCAAGTACATCAACTTGGTATCGAGGGCATGATTTGAGATATATGCATGAATCAATAGTAACAAGGAAATACCTCATCTCGACCAAGATTTCATCCAACTTGGATGAGATGAAATTTTGAAAAAAAAAAAAAAAAAGAAAAAAAAAATAATAAGGAAATAAAGAGGGTGTAAAACCTCACTTTCTCACTCCTACATGTCTTGTCTCTCATTCCTTCTCCTTCGTGTCAGCTGAAGAAGTGAAATAGGGCTTCTACAAAAACATTTGTTTAATTCATAAACTAATCCTTTCTCTTTCATTAATTTTAAGAAGCTAACCATTTTCTAATTATTTATTAATTATATTTACAAAAACTACCCAACACTTCTATTATTTGTACTAAAAACTATTTTTATCATATATTCAGAATCATGCCCTTTTCATAATGTTATAATTTATAACCTATATTTTATTTATATAAGTTATCATAATTCTTTTATAAAAAATAGCATTCTTTATAGCAAATCATTGCATCTCGCCCAGTACAAAGTTGTATCATCGCAACCAAGTTAAACAATACCGAAACACGATGAGGAACCATGATTCTTGTTCATAACAGCCCCAAGACAATATCTATGTAAAAGACAGTCTTCATGCAGACATTTATGTATATGCCATTGGAAATACTAAAGTCAGAGTATGAAACAGATTATTGATACATATGCTAACAGTTCATGAACACATAAAACTCTTTGTTCGTATGAGATGAGAGGGAACAAATCTATCATGGATAACAAAATTACTAATAAAAGGGGATTGAACTGCTTCATTTGTAACTTACCTGTCAGAGATCTGATGAGCTCATTTGATACATACTCTTGAAGCGTGTGATTAGAAAATAGAAACTTGATCAGCATCGCTGCCTGACCAGCAACCTCTGAATTAGGAGAAAGTAGTAATTCCTGAATTACCAATATACCCCCTGCTTCTGCAACAGCTCGCCGATTGGTTCTACTGTGCATGACAAAGTTTTGCAATGCACAAATTGCCACCATTTGCATTTCTTCTGTTGGCTGATCTTCAAGCAGGCTTATCAGTGCACGACATGCCGATACAGAATCACTGGCCCTGGCAAGTCCCTCATGTTGGGAGAGATCGCCAAGAGCTAGAGCAGCAAGAAGCCGACCAGACTGTGATCTGGTTTGTGGATCCAACAGATATTGTGACAAAGGTGCTATTGCATACTTGGAAACCTTCATCTCTCGTACCCTAACATTGTTGAATAAAGCTTCAAGTAATCTTCCAGATGCTTCTTCACACTGGTGAGATCTTAGCAGGTCCAACAAAGCATCTATAGCACAGGCTTCAGTCATCTGTTCAGCGCTCGAAGCATCACTCCTTTCGTGAACAATTAGAGCATTCAGAGCCACAGTAATAGTGGTCTCCAGTCTAGAGTGCAGCATTTTCACAAGAACCGCCAGAGGAACTTTGAAATAGTACTCAGCATTGGAACGCAGAACATTAGATAGAACCAGTGCAGCCGATTCCCATAATGAATGAGGTGGTTGTGGATCATCTTGAATAATAACCTTTGCGAGCTCAAAAATACCCCCAGCATCAGCGACTGCTTTTGGCCAACTTGTAGAGATATTTTCCAATGCCTTTATTGCAGTTTGCTGTAAGTTCAATATTCCAATTCCTGCAAGCTGCACGAGGGGTACAACTGCATTTTTTGTTGTAATATCTTGCTGAAAATGCTCCTGTGCAAGAAGATGAGATAGCAATTCTGTGCCAAGCTGCTGAATGGCTTGAGATGGGGATTCTAGAAATGAAATTAAAGGCTCAATGACTTGGCTAGGAGTAAGTTTCAAAGTTGCGAGGCTTTGTGGTTTCTCCAAAATGTTCACAAGTGCTTGCAAGGCACTATGCTGTCCCCACATACTGAAATCTGGACGAAGCAAAACCATGAAAAGGGGTTCTACAATTTTTGCAGCAGCCAAACTTTTTGCAATTGCACTACTATTTGTTAAAATGCGGAACAGTTCAGCAATAGAAGAACATAAGGAGCTGGGTGCAACAGGGAGAAGCTCCAGACAGTTATCAATAATGCCAGCTTTGACCATATCCAGCTTGCGCGGAGTTCGATCTTTCCCCAACTTTATGAGAGCTGAGATGCTAGCATCAATAAGCCGATGGTTTGACCCAGAAACCAAGCCAACAAGAAGATCCACGACATCATAAGCTGCTGCAAGCTCAACTTGTTGTTCATCATCCAACAATCTCTCAAATGCACAAACACCTGATTCCACTACTGCACTTGCATCAGACTGCATCAGCGATATAAGGGGCTCAATGCATTCAGAGGCAATCGGATCTGCTCTGACTTTTGTATTACCAAACAGAACAAAACAGAATTGGGCAGCATTTCTCTTAAGTTCCAAGGATGAAGTGGAAGATAATATTCTGTGTAGGCTCTCAAGGGGGTTTCCTTCCACATCAGCCAACAAAGCTGCTTTTGAAGAATTCCCTGAAGTTAACTTGATCAAGGCAACAAGGGCAGCCTCTTGCTCACTCTCTGATGCAGCATCAAGCATGTCTACCAAGGGCTGAACAGCCTGCCTAGCCAATTCAGAATCTCTGATGTTCTCAGCATCAAAAAGTTTGTGCAGAGCCCTAGCAGCGCTGAATCTAGCACTTCTCGATCCCAAACGCAGAACTGCTACGAGTTGATTCAAAGAACTAGCTGATGATTCATATCGAAGAAGATCAGGATTGCTAAATAATATCCTCAATAATTCGGATATAGTGGCTTCTGTTGAGTCTTGAGGGCTCAAAGATAGGTACTTCGTTAGAGCATCCAGAGCTCCAGCTTCAGCCATGATTAGTTTGTTTGTATCACTTCCATCAGCAATACGGGTCAACAGTTGAACAGCAATCGGGGGGGCACCTGGCCTATCCGGTATTGGTCTCAAAAGATCCACTAACAAAGGTATAGTTTTGCGTGCAGTGGAACCAACTCTTACATCTTCAATTTCAAAAAGGTATTCCAGAACAACTCGATCAGGGTTTCGTACCAGGAAAAATTCTTCTGATAAAGCAACAAGGTTTGGCATATCTGATTCTATGTAACCAATTAAAGTTACTAACCCTGCAACTGCACCTGAATTTGCAATGCAGAGCTTAATTCCCTTACTTCCATTACAAACGAGACTAGCCATTGCCTGGGCAGCAAAGAATTTGTCAAGAATTTCATCAGATCTCAATAGGAGAGCAAGCAAGGGTATGATGCGCATAGTCGCAGGCGACAAAACGACATTTGCATCCTGGAATAAAATCGCCAGGAGCAGGGCACTAATCCAAATACCCTCTGTATCCTCAAACTCTGCCTGTCAATGAGAGCAATTTTATGATTCAGCAACCAAATTTAAAACAAACTATTCTTTAACCGAAAAATGCAGACCATCTATGCCACGGAGGCAACAAGACAACAATCGCTATCAAACTTTAGGAGGCACCCTTGTGAGAGGGTGATGGGGGCGGCGGGAAGATCAGCATTTTCCTTCTTTAGCTTGTGGCTGAGAAGCTAACATGCATTACTCTAGGCCTTTGAAGGACATGTTTGCAAAGTTCAGGTATTCCAAATATTACGTATATGAAATTATATGAAAAACAATGTTTACAAGCTATCACAAAGATTATCACAGATTAAAGTCATTGTATCAAACTTTTTATTGCATAATACAAAAAAGAACTTGTCAACCTCACCAAAAGAGCACTTCCCCCTACCCCAACCCCGCCCCCGCCCCCGCCCCCTTTCTTTTTATTTTTTTTTATTTTTTTTTGGTTTCCTTCACTAACCTTTCTCCTTTTCTGAAATCCTATCATGGAATTATCAGCTCTCTTTCAATTTCTCTCACTGCCATCCAGAACCCGTAGATCAATGGCACCAATCAAATCTAGATTCATGTTAGATGAAACAAACAAATTTCCCCACAAATCTGAGACTAGGATTACCTTACTGGTGCGAGGAAATCCTGGCCGATGATAAGAGAATGGATTTCCCAGAAGCTAAAAATATCCATTGTAACATATCACCATTTAGAGAGGGGGGAAAAAACACTATAAGGACATTTGACCATTAAAATTTCTAGCTTTGGGTTCTAGACTTCAACGTAGCTAAAAGATGAAAATCAGCATTATCCCTCAGTGCAGGATAGATTGAAAATCATAAAATCTCTCACATTTTGAGAGCACGGCAGCTCATCCAGCACATTATTTGAATATCAATGCATCAAAATAAGGATCTGCATCACATAGTACAACAATTTATTCCAAAAATTAGCTAATAATAGGTCCACAAGAGCTAATCTTATAAGTTATAACTTAGTAAACACCTACAACAGAGAGTAAAAGAAAAGATAGTTAATCAATAAACAGGAAAAAAAAAAACCAAAGATCTGAAAGGCTAGGCTGTACCTGTGGATTGGAAGTATAACTTGCAAGCTTTTCGGAGAGGGCCTCAATTCCACCAGCTTCCATAACAGTGACTTTGCTCTTTGCATGAAATGAAGAAATTATTGACAGCAACCACAAGGCAACAGTACCCCCCAAAACAGTGGCCGGATCAGGAACCTCAAACTCATCCCCTTCTTGGAATGCTGTTCTTTCCATATACCCTCTAGGAGTTCTGACTTCAATTTCTAGAGAGCAACAGCTAGAATTTCGCTTCATCATCTCCACTAAAGCATATATCAAGGGTTTCATATATCCCGACACATTTAGGGCTTCCATTGACTGCTGTTTGTGTTCTTTTGCAGCACAAATGAGTAATGCAGTCCCTCCAACTCTCACTTCTAAACTGGCAGAATTCATTACTCTATTAGCTAGTGAACCAATAGATCCTGATCTTGCGACCAACAGATCACCTAGCACGATTGGTTGATCCCCACAAAGCCTAGACAAAATTTCTATTGCCTTATCTTGTACTGGAGGTGGCCCCTCAGCCAAGCAGCGCACGAGAGGCTCTAAGCTTGGAGGAACTTCGGCAAGTGCGGACCATGGGGGGTAAGTGAAGTTCACACTCTGTTTCGTCCTAGCCAAGAGTGCAACAACTTCTAAAGCATCAGCAGCATCATTCCCATCCATGTCCATTGCATTTAAGGAATCAACAAGCGCAAGAACAGCAAAACGACACTGAGCATTTCCTGCGAGTACATCACCTACTGGAAAATGCTTCAGTAATTGATGAAGGGCACGCGATGCATTCTTCTTACCTTCTGAAGTGCCTTCTCCCAACACTCTAGTCAAAGCTGAAACAACATCTTCTGCCAGGGCTTCTGCAGCTATCTGTGGATCAGAGAGAAGATTGGCCAGTGCAGCAACTGCAGTCTCGGCAGCATCAATGGAAGAAGTTTTAGCCAATTTGATTAGAGGCTTGACATCCCCCTCTGCAATATAAGACATCTTGTTTGTTGTATTAGTCTTGGTTGGACGGGATAGAGCACCCAAGGCTCGAGCTGACTGTGTTGCAATAACTTGAGTATTGCTGGTCAAAAGCTTCATGCAAGGATGCACAATCTCATCAGTTGCAAGACTATCACATATATCCTGTCTAGTACTGAATAGATCGGCTAGGACAGAAGCTGCATACTCTTGTGTTTCTTCATTTGAGGAATTGAGAACCTGGACAAGAGATTTCAGCCCTTTATTAGCTGCAGCTCCCTTCTGCACAAGATCCTCCTGAGAAGCCATAGTAAGTACATGACCCAAAACTCTAATTATGTGGGCCTTTGAGCTTGGATCGTCTCCCAGGAGCAAAGCCAATAACTGATTAATAGTGGCAGAATCAGCTGTTCGGACAAGCTTTGTAAGTGCCAAGGCTGAGGCTTCTTGCCCTTTTGGTCCACCACTTTTTAGAAGCCATAAGAATGCTGGGACAGCTCCTGCACTTTCAACACAGGCACGAATGTCTTCACTGTGACAGCACAAGTTCCACAGAACATGTGCTGCATCCTCCCTTGCCTTCTGAGATCCCATCTCTAACAACTGCACCAGTGGAGGAATTCCACCGGCAGCAGTTATAGCCCACTTACTGTCATCAACTTGGTCAGTCAAGATCGCCAGGAACTGAACAGCATACTCTTGATGCTGCTCACTCGATAAGCCCAGGAATGATATCAGTAACTGAATTCCTTCTCTTTTTCCAATGGCATCCCAGATTCCCAACCCATCACAGCATAAGCTTGTCAAAGAGAGTATCAAGTACTCTTGCACATCAGCAGCAGCCATTGTTATGAGTCCAATAATCACCTTCTTTGCTTCTGCATGATTGAGCCATCTTGAGAGATAGCAGTTGCCATAGAGGCTGGCCATGGCCTCAAGGACACGCTCCTGAACAAGTTTATTATCTCTGGGCTTTAGTAGAATTACTAGAATATCTTCTATCTGGCTTGCATTGAACGGTTCTTCCTGCTCAAAAACCATCAGAGAGTAGGCAAGCGCTCCGATTATATCAGCAACTGGTGCAGCTAAGCGAGGAGACTGTGAAAGTTCTCCAAGATATAGAATTAAAGCAGACATCCCACCACAGATGTTTGCTAAAGCTCTCGTTGCATGCTCCTGTAGAGCATGGCCACACTCCCCTTGCATACACTCTTTAGAAGGAGCAACTATTGCTCCAATGAGAACTGGAACACCATCAGCATCCACAACAGCTTTCTTAGCGCTGGTTGACTTTGAAGAAAGGGCCTCCAAAGCATCAGCAGCACTGGCACGAACAGAAATATCATTTTTCTGACCCAAAAGTCGAAGCAAAGCTTTGATGGCTCCTGAATCTATTACCTTAGGGATGCTATCACTGAAAGCCAACATCAGACGAGCCAAGAGAGAAGCTGCATTGGATTGAGCAGCAGCATTGTCCGAAGAAAGAAGCCCAACGATAATATCTACTCCTCCGGCCTCGAGTGTTGCTCTCCAATACCCATCCTTGTCACCACAAAGATTCCTCAAAGCCCCAGTAACAAATCCCTCTACCACTTTGTCCTGCTTGTTCTTGGGATTCAGCTGATCCCATAAAGTCGGTACTACACCTTCTGTAACAAATATTTTCATACCCACATGATCATCTGAAAGTCCACCAGATGAGACCTCATATATTGCTTCCGCTGCAGCCTTCCTAGCCTCAGTTGATTCAGATTTCAAGAGCGAGAGTAGTGGAGGGATGCATCCACCTAGAAGCACCCTTAACCGTAAGTCTTCGTCTTTGCAGAGAACACTGAGAGTTGCGGCCACATTCCCTTTTGCAACAGGTGTGCCACTCCTGAGAATGGATATGAACAATGGCATTGCTTGGGTATGGGAACCAATAAGTGTCCTGGCATCCTTTCTTGCTCTAGCAATACCTAGCAAACGTGCAGTAATAAGTTCTTTCTCATGTGGTGAAGACATGTTGGCATGTAGCTGCTCAACAAAATGAGCAACTCTAGCCATTGTACTTTCTGGATCGTCCATTCCTGTTGTTCCATTGGATTCCCTGAGATGTAACCAGCATTCTCATCATTTAATTGCTAGCGTCTAACGCTACAAGAAACCTAAAATCAATTTGAACATCTTAAAGGGAATACAAACTGATTTTTATGGTTATAGGCTTGAAAAATTATTGTGATAAAACTGATTTTATCAACAAAAGAAATTTATCCATTTTAAGTATGAGCATGCGTTAATTTTATCAACAAAGAAAAAAAAAAAAAAAAAAAAACAGGTTATTAATGCTAAGATATTCTATCCATCAGCAGTAATGATAAATTGTTCTCACATTATAAGAGATAAAGTATAAAGGAGCAATTCCGTTTAACAGAAGGAAAAAGGAGAAAAAAATAAACAACAAAATTTAAAGAGAAATACTAACCTAGGCCGAGAAGTAGATGAGGATATGGGCTCTCGTGGCTCAGGGGAGGGAGACTTTGACATTTGCACCAGTACTTCACTTTAGCTTTCTCCTTGGCCACCTGCAAAACAAAACAAAACGGCCAATCAACTCTACTAAATATACACCAAATTGCTGGACAAAACTCCCAAAACCATATTAGGCAGAAGAACAGAAAATGATTTTCTGCTTTGATTCACAATTACAAAACCAAAGCCCCAACTAACCAAATTCATCAATTTTCATTTTCAGAGTGCTTATCCAACCCCCAATTCCTGAAAACAATGTTTTCAAAAACAACATTAAGGTTAAAAACCCAATTCTCAACACCACCCAAAATTCAGACCTTCGATTTGCAATTACTAATCCAAAACCCCAACTAATGATCTCTCACAATTCCCATTACCCGTGTGCTTGCCAACTCCCAATTCTTAATATCTAAATTTCCCAAAATTATTACATAATCACAAAACCCAATCCTAAACAATGCCCACCATGAAAATCTAATTACTCCGTACAAAACCCAATTCTCTGAACCAAAATCAGATATAATTAGTAGTAAAACTTCCATGAAAAGAAATAAAAAATAAAATGTAGCAGCTGAAGAAAGAGATCAAATCAAGTGAATAGTGAACTAACCCGAAATCCACCTCCTCCTCCGCCCGTGAAGCATCAACACCTCAATTCCTCAACATCCAATCAAATCCCACATGTATATTTGCCCCCACCAAAACTGTTCGAAATGAATCAATGGTATAGGGCAAGCTCACCACAGTAAGCTTCCCTTATAATTCAAATCAAACACCCTATAAAAAAATATATATATAATATTAAGAAAACAGAGATCAAAATTGTATAAGAACCAGATCTTCACACACACACACACACACACACACACATATACATATCATATAAATAAAGCAATAATCATATTAATTTTAACATTACTAATGTGATTAATTAATTATTCAATTAAAAAAAACGAAGAACTGTACGGAGATTAGATCAGATCAGAAGAGCATTACAGAATATAGGGCAGAAGAAACGTCATTTTCTGTCATTACATTATAATTCTACCAAAAAGAAAAAAAAAAAAAAAAAAACAAACCTCGAAATTCAGTGCCTGAGAAGGAGCGAAATGAGAGGCCTGCCAATGGAGGGAGAAACGGAGGGATGAAAGAGAAAGCAGAGAGAGAGAGGCAGAGAGTCTGGGTCTTTTCGCTTCCGGTCTCTGTGTGAGTTTTGTTTTTCTTCTCTCTGTCTTTTCTTTTTCTGGTTATTTATTTATTTGCGTATATTTTTTACTGCTTGTATAATTATAATATATTTCACTATATGTATATTATATGTATATATATATTATTGACCGTCTGATTCGGTGGGAGTGTGGAAGGAAATGAATCGGATTGGTTCCCCCCCGGCCCCCCCCCCTCTCTCTCCTAATTCGTCTATCCACGTTTCTCGGAATTCACGCTGGTAGTTTTTTTTGTTAATTTGTTATTGAGATGAGGCTACTTCCAGTTGAATTTTTGCTAATTTCAAGCTCCTAGCTTGCTAT
>JAESVK010000351.1:0-32727 GCA_017140935.1 Hamamelis virginiana | reverse complement strand
TTATAACTCATACCTTCATTTTTTAGAAGGGGAGAGATATCACATGGTGTTGTTGGTTAAATGATTCGTATTAGAGACAAATTTGTAATGGTCGTTGGTAGCTTATACTTGATTTAATTAATATATACCAATGACATGTTGGTCTCGTGGTATGTATTTAAAAAAAATATATTCTTCAATTTGAGTATATGAAAATATATCAATACCCACTTATTCATATTAGAGAATTCCTGGAATAGAAATCGGTTTCTAATATATATATATATATATATACACACACACACTTGCAGATGTGGCCATCTCTGATCTCCAAAGCCAAAGAAGGAGGCATAGACGTCATACAAACTTATGTATTTTGGAACATTCATGAGCCTCAATTGGGACAGGTGCCCTGCCCTCTCTCTCTCTCTCTCACATATAGGGGTGTCAAATGGATGGGTTTGAGTAGGGTCTAAATGGGTTAGGCTACAAAATGTACATGATCCATTTAACTAGTACCATGTCTTGACCCATTTAGACCCATACCCATATATCATGGGTCGATCTACCCGATCCACGAACTCATATATCATGGGTCGACCCATTTTCTTTATATTGTATTGTATTGCAGTGTGTGTGTATATATATATATATATGATGTTTCTGTATGTATTGCAGTATGATTTCAGCGGAAGAGGTGATATAATAAGTTTCATTAAGGAAATCCAAGCACAAGGCCTATACGCTTGCGTTAGGATCGGACCCTACATTCACAGTGAATGGAATTATGGGTAAAAATCAGTAAGCTCTATTCCATTCCTTGTTGTAAGAAAATGACAGAACAATTTCATTCATTGATTGATAATTCAGTATGATATCAATGAATCAAGCCCACCAATGAAACTAATCTGAGTCGAGCTATAGACTACTTAAAGTGGCTCGATAAATTAATAAATTCAAAAATATTATTTAAACTTGACTCGATTATTTTTCGGAGGAGCACAAACAACTATCAAGCCAGCCAATCTTAAATCGAAAAATTTAATTATTTAGAGTATTAATGAGCTTATCGAATCGAGCAGTACTCTACTCAAATCTAACTCAATTAATTAATAAATTTAAAGCAAAAAAAAAATAAACTCAACCTGTTTATCCCACCAACCAGCACAAACAATCTTTTTACTAACCCAATTACCTCGGCCCTCTTCATAAGTGCTATGTGCCCCTATCATGCCCACGGGTTTTGAGCAAAGTTTTCATTGTACAAAGAACACCAGCACATTTTACAAAATCACAGACGTGAAGTATTGTTATGGTGTTGCAGAGGTCTACCATTTTGGTTGCACGACATTCCAGGCATCATCTTTCGATCTGATAATGAACCATTCAAGGTATTGATTTTCATACTATAAAACTCTCTTTATTTTACAATGAAATCAGCCTGAGTAGATCCAATATCATTGGGTCCATAAGCTCTGTTTATGTCAAAGGACCATTCTACAACCTATCAAGCCAATAATATGTCATGCTGTGATGAGATGAAATGGTAAATTGCTGCATAAAAAATGAAAGATGAAACAGATTACTATTAATACTAGTTTCATTTGTTGATGGCAGTTCCACATGCAAACATTTACGACAAAAATAGTGAACATGTTGAAGTCAGAGCAGTTATTTGCTTCACAAGGTGGTCCGATCATACTATCACAGGTTAAGTCTAACGGTGAAAATTTTGCAGTTCAATTATATTTATCTGCCAATTTCAGAATCTAAAATTCAGATATATATGTAGATTGAGAATGAGTACCAAATTGTAGAACCGCAATTTGGTGAGAAAGGACCTCCTTACGTTCGTTGGGCAGCAGAGATGGCGGTGGGGCTTGAAACTGGAGTTCCTTGGGTGATGTGCAAGCAAGATGATGCTCCTGACCCAGTGGTTAGTGTCCTTTTCTTCCAATAAGTTTCATGGATTCTGTCCATATCTAGTTTGGGACTGTAACATGGTAATGGTGTGTCTGTTTTGAACCAATTTCAAGCAAAAAATGACTTCTAATAGCTAGTATGCATGCTATCCTTCAAAAGGTTTCTTTTTCCTCTTTTTTTTTGGGGTGGGGGGAGAACAATTGAACTTCAAGCACATCACAGTCTCCCAGCTGGCCCCTTATAGTTTCATACAGGAAGAAATTTAAAACTAGTGTTAAAATTTCTCAAGTAATTATATATAAGTTTTGCAATTTGCAGATCAATACATGCAATGGGAGAACATGTGGAGAGAAATTTGTAGGGCCCAACTCACCAAATAAGCCATCAATATGGACAGAGAACTGGACAAGTTTGTACGTAAATGCTTTATATCTAACTAGATGCTCAGAAATCTCATTTGCAAAAGAAATGGTCAATCAAGATCTTATATCTAACACACACCTTCATTCACCTATGAATTGAAGCTATCAAACTTTTGGGTCTGAACCAGACATCAGATCTGCTGAAGACATTGCATTCCAGGTTGCATTGTTCATTGCAAAGAAGGGGAGCTATGTTAATTATTATATGGTATGATAATATCATTAATCCTCATTGTATAATGTCTTTGAAATATCCCCATTGCATTCCATGTTTCAACAAACAATATGGTTTCATTCTAGTATCATGGAGGAACAAATTTCGGAAGAACAGCTGCTGCATTTATGATCACAAGTTATTATGATCAAGCTCCTCTCGATGAGTACGGTACGTTTTCTACAGACTTTTGTCTTATCACATAATCATATTAAAAGAAATAACTCCTTTAGTTTATGAGTTTAGGTTTGATTAGGCAACCAACATGGGGTCATCTTAAGGAATTGCATGCTGCAATAAAGCTATGCTCAGAGCCTTTACTTTTTGGAGAAAATATTACCCTCTCTTTGGGTCCACGACAACAAGTAAGGGTGTTCTAAAGAACCCTAGTTACTGAGTATATGGGATGAGTAACAAAATGTATGAATTTGTTTTATTGCAGGCGTATGTCTTTGAAGAAAAATCAGGACAATGTGCTGCCTTTCTTATAAACAATGACTCAAGGAACGCTTTCGTGCTCTTTCAAAATTCTTCATATGAATTACCTCCCAAGTCAATTAGCATCCTACCGGACTGCAAGATCGTGGCCTTCAACACTGCAACGGCAAGTTTAAATCTGCACTTAGTTTATTAATTAAGTTTAAATCTGCACTAAGTTTGTTAATTTTCCTTCTCAATTGCTTATCTTGAACAGGTAAGCACACAATATAATACTAGATCAATGGAATCCAGCCAAAAGTTTGATTCACTTGAAAAATGGGAAGAATACAAAGAAGCTATCCCAAACTTCGACGAGACTTCATTAAGAGCAAATATGCTACTAGACCATGCGAATACAACAAAAGATGCATCCGATTACCTTTGGTACACTTTCAGGTAAGTCAAATATGCTCTCTCTCTCTCTCTCTCTCTCTCTATATATATATATATATACTAGTACAAAATTAAATATAACGTGAAGAATACAACTACGATGAAATATTCAAACTTTTTAGAAAATTGTTATTCTGATTGGTGGAATTTTATGGGGCCATGCTCTATAAGAAAATTTTAATTTAATTTTAAAAACTTTTATTGCGATTGAAAGAATTATATGGAACAATGCTTATATAGTTATATTTGAGAAATTGAATTTAACTTAAAAATGAATTAGTATCCATAACTCATATAAGTAATTTTAATTTATTTATGAAGCTTATTACCATGTCTACTTGTTACTCATTTCATAAAATGCTCACAATATATTGTGTTAATGTAGGTTTCAAAATGATCCCTCTAGTGCTCAATATGAACTCAACGTGAACTCTCTTGGACACGTGTTACGTGCATTTGTCAATGGAGTATTTGTAGGTAAAGTCCCTTCTCATGGTTGAAAATAAGTCATAAATATGAGCCATTTCTCCTTTATGACAACCAAAAACTTCAAACTAATATTTTGTTTTCTTTGTTGTTTGGGTTTGCTTAGTGCTTGGGTGATGTGTCATTATCTCGATCATCTGCACATCACCAAAGTGAAAAGCAGAGCATTCGGATTATGACACATTACCCAAGCAGAAGATCCAGACTCATTTTAATATACTCCTATTTTGGACTTTGTTTTTCTCCAGGATCTGCACATGGAAGTTTTACGAATATAAGATTCACACTACAAAATGTGGTTTCTTTGAATAAAGGAATGAACAATGTCTCTCTCCTTAGTGTAATGGTCGGATTACCGGTATTATTCAATCTTCATACTCTCTCTCTCTCTCTCTCTCTCTCCACCCATGATTCTTGCTAGTAATGACCTCACGCACATATAGCATATGCATCTTTCCAATATTAATAAGTTACAACTTGTGGTGTAAAGGATTCAGGAGCATTTCTTGAGCATCGGGCTACCGGATTACGCAGGGTGAGGATTCAAGGAAATAATGAAGTTAAAGATTTCACACACTATTTGTGGGGTTATCAGGTTATCATCTCTACTTATTTACTCATTCTTGCTAGTAATGACCTTCACGACTTAAAGATTAATATCGTATTATATAATATGATATTGTTCCATGAAATTATTTATTAAAGGTTGGGTTGTGGGGAGAGAATTTACAAATTTACACTGATTACGGATCGAGTAGAGTTCAATGGAGCAAGTTTGGAAGCTCTCAGCATCAACCACTTACATGGTATAAGGTATGGAAATTGGTTTTGTTGATGCATGATTTAATTTATGTAATCAGCAAAAATTATCCAGGAAAAATTTCATGAT
Organism: Hamamelis virginiana; assembly: GCA_017140935.1. Classification (NCBI taxonomy): domain Eukaryota; kingdom Viridiplantae; phylum Streptophyta; class Magnoliopsida; order Saxifragales; family Hamamelidaceae; genus Hamamelis; species Hamamelis virginiana. The sequence goes on along the minus strand of JAESVK010000351.1, from coordinate 27,941 downwards.
AATTTTTTCTCTTTTTTGCTCAAACAATAGAAATCTACCTCTATCCCAACCCTCTAGTACTAACAAATGGGTATAGATGTGCTTTCATGTGCTTGAACTCGAGAACTCTCCCTTAAAAATGAGGATACATGCTACTAGGCTACAAGACCATTAACTATTATTTATTAGACAGTTGGTTACAACACATCTCGTTTTTCTAGTTGTCTCCGTTATATATATATATATATATACACTACACTAACCTTTCAGTTGATCCATAATTTGGCAGACTACATTTGACGCACCAGCAGGGAATGACCCTCTTGCACTGAACTTAGGATCCATGGGAAAAGGAGAAGCTTGGGTTAATGGCCAAAGCATTGGTCGGTATTGGGTCTCGTTTCGTACCTCAAAAGGGAATGCATCACAAACATGGTATATAATGTTTTCTTTCCCTTGATACAGTAGATATAAGCATTCCTAATACTCAAAACATATGAACTCAAACAAAATCCTTGCATAACTCAAATGAACTGAACTTAAGGTAGTTGGTATGCAATTTTTACATACATACATAAATACATATAAATACATACAAACATACATACATGCATATATACGTATAGAGTTATGTTCCTGTGAGGACTTTCTTATAAGAAGACTTAGCCTTTTGGCAAATGTAAAATGAGTATTTTGAAAAACTGACGGTTGGATTTAATATTCTTTCTATGTATGACAGGCATGCCAAAAATTACAGTGATCGGACCACTGATTTCTTAAATACAAACTGTGAAAAATTAAATACCTATATAATACTTAACGGTCTGTATTTAAGAAACCAGTGGTCCGATCATTGTAATTTTTGGCATGTCTTTCATGCATAGAAAGAATATTAAATCCAACGGTCAATTTTTCAAAATACCTATTTTACATAGGCCAAAACGCCAAGTCCTCATATAAGGAAGTTCTCACAGGAACACGACTCTCTCTCTCTCTCTCTCTATATATATATATATATATAGTTGGAGGGCTATTTTTAGAATTTTATATTTTTTTAAGCTATATAGTCCTTGGATGTTAAATTTCTATTACCTATGGCTGACCTTTTGTTTCCTCTTCTTAGGTACAAGGTACCTCGATCCTTCCTCAAACCATCAGGCAACCTGTTAGTTCTACTAGAGGAAGAAAATGGGTATCCACTTGGGATTTCCATAGACACTGTTTCAATCACAAATATATGTGGGCATGTGTCTGATTCTCATCTGCCCCAAGTGAGTTCATGGGTGGGACAAAACCAAAGTGATAAGTATAAAAAGGGCCATGGTAGAATACCTGAAGTTCAGCTTCGTTGTCCTCCAAAAAAGAATATTTCCAATATTTTATTTGCAAGCTTTGGAACCCCTTCTGGTGATTGTGAAAGCTATACTATTGGAAGTTGTCACTCAGCTAACTCTAGAGACGTGGTAGAGAAGGTGAGCATTATTTTAACAGTTAATTTATTTTTTTCCCCCCTTAAATTGATTCATGCTCCATTTGGTTGCCAAGAAAATGGAGGAAAGAAAAGAAAATTTGGAATCTTACAACCATTTGGGGTTGTAATAGTAGTTATATGATTCCAAGGGCTTGTTTGGGAGTCTCAAGATTTGGACCAGACAAGTTCTAAACCAAGTAAGGTAACTAAGTTCATATCAAAACTAAATGTAAATTGAACTGATTTCAATTTATAATTTATCACTGCTCAGATTTTGAAAAGGAGAGAGAGAGGGTTTGTAGGGAAAAAAGAAAAAAATTCCAAAAATTTTCATCAAAATTTTGCAAACCCACAAATCGTCAATTCCTAACAAATCAAAACCTTATTAATTTAAAAATGAAATTAAAAATCAAAACCCTAACCTCCAAATCATCAAATAAAAAATTTCCTATTGAAATTTTCCAAATACAAAACCAAACTCTGCAAATCTCCAAACCACTTTTCAAATGCTCTGTTTGAAAAGATGAATTGTTTGCTTATACTAAAATGGTTAAAGAAGGAAGTGGAAGAAGTGGATGAAGATGACGATGGTAGATGAAACAGCAATAGCAGTGATTGGCAGCTATGAGCTCTGGGCTTTCATAGCAGGAACGGTTATGTCCCTTCTCTTCAATCTTTTGCGCTGCAAAGAGATGTAGAGATGCAAAGGATGTAACTGTTCAGCTTTTGATACTATGAGAAAAGGAGAGAGAGGACTTCTTCCTCGTCTGGGTTTTAGGAAAACCACCTCTAACTTGGAACAACAATTAAAAACCAGATATTAAACTTACCAAACACAGTTCATAGATACTTATACCCAGTAAACCCAATTATCAAGATTCCCAAACAGCCCCCAAGTTTCTTCCTCTCTTCCTTTATTCTTTTGCTATGTCTCCATGTCAGAAAGAACAAGTGAAAGTAAAGGGAAATGATTAAATGCTTAAGAATGACTTTCTCTCTTATTTTCCAATATCCAAATGGAGCCTTTGGCAACCAAAAGGGAAGGGAGGAAAAAGTAAAGAAAATATGGAACCAAAAAACTAGTGGATTAGAATGATTATTCCAAAAATCTAAATTTCATTTCTCCTTCATCTTCTCTGCAACCAAGATCCATGTTTCTTGCATTTGAAGTTTATGTAAATAATATTAAGTTTGTCCTTCTGCTTTTGTTAATCTGTTGACTCATATATCTATTCCACACTACAATTTCCCAGGCTTGTTTAGGGAAGAGGAGCTGTTCCATCCAGCAGTCAAACCAAAATTTTGGTGGTGACCCATGTCCAGGCACCCCTAAAGCCCTATTAGTTGATGCACAGTGCACATGAGAATAGGAAATTTTGTACCTTTTATTGCTTAGAGATTCAAGGAAGAATGCAATTAATTATTGGAAGGGCTTATAAAAAGCTTATTTGAAAGGAAAAAAAAAATTAATTAATTCTTTGTACTCTCAAATCAGTGGTTAATAAAATGGTTGATATTTTCATCATGATTAATTTATTTTAAGTGCCTTTTGGCTGCCGATTATTAGACTTGTGCAATTTTTCGACTCTTACTCTCGTAGCTGATTCATGTTATTATTTACAGGCAATCTTTCTTTGTCAATGTGTTATTCCAGAGGCTTTGTAATTAAAACACAAACAACTTCCAAGTATATTACAAAGCTGAAATCTTTTTAAGCTGCTCGTGTTTCAAAAAAATATATTCTGGAAATTGCACTAGAAAACGCCATGAATATTATGCTTGCAGCACAAGAATATAAACCTTTTTAAAATGATATATACACTTAATCTGTTTCCCTCTCTATAGCTTGACTGGCCATTAATCATGGCTGGCCTTATAGACATTTTCTTTTTTCTTTTTTTCTCTCAGCTCGATATGTATGAAAATGTCACACAACAGTTCAAACATACTCCTTCACTTCATCCATTCCACCCTAATTCTTTTGGAAGCATCCTTTTTAATCCTTCACGGGGTAGGGGTGCGGGCAGGGGTGCGAAAGAAAACAATTGAATGATCTATCCAAGATAACAAAAAATGGCAACTAATCAGTGTTGTTAGTTTGTTACCTTTCAAATTTCATTATTCCATCGATATTTGTATACTTTACAAAAGCTACATTCTGTATCTTAGTACTACCTATCTTAAAACCAATAACCTCTCCTCTAGTTTCATCAACCAAAACTGTATCTCAATACTATGTACTGCAATGCAAATAAATAAATATGCAAGTAAATAAGAGTTCAATTCTAAACTTTATGTAAGCCTATTACATGTCTTTGATTACGTTTATATATCTAGTTGATATATCTTTCTTTACTAGAGCCTTTATATTTATGTCTTTGTCTCTTCTCTAGGGCCTTTCCTTTAGCATCTTTTCTAAAATGTTTCAAACTTCATACATCCTAATTATTTAAGAGTATATATGACTTCTAACCTCAATAGAATTATCAAGTTAACTTAAATCTTAAGTTCCCTACGTGATTTCACTAGATATTTCATGCAAGTAGCTCCTCCACAAATTTCACATCTCATCCTCCTTTGATCAAAATCTCTTATTCTCACATTTAATGCATATGTCTATATATATACATCAACGTTAATATTCAACATATTCACAATTTATCATTACTTCCTAAGTAAGCTTAGGATGTTACATTTTTTTTAAAGCTTACAATGATACATATTTCAGTAGTTATTTTGATATTTTTAGCTCATTAGTATTTATTTTTCTAATCTATCTTTTCTTTTGATGAAGTTCTATTTCAAATCACATGAGTATCAATACTTACCAACAATTTTTATTTTTTTGCATAATTACCGCAAAAACATAAACACAATACTATATATCCTAATTTTGATAAAATGCTACAAATATTGAGAGTTTGACACTGTTAATTTATAGCATACCCATAAAGTGTGATCAGGAATGAAGAAGTGTCTCAGTCATGCACACTACCAATGGAAAAGCTCATATCAAACAAACTATAAGAATGAGTTTATCCTAAGTTGAAGAATACGTAAGAATTTGGCAGCTAATGAGTTGCACAATTAAAGCCAGAAAAGAGAAGTCAGTGTATTAAAGGAAGAGTGATTTTCAAATCATTAATAAATAGCATGGCTTAAATACAAGAAAAGAAGCCCATACATCTAGGGTTAAAAATTTTGGATTTGCAATGGAAGATGCTAATGTAATCAACTCTATTAATTTCAGCATTATAATGTTACAAATTTAGTAAAAACTCAGGGGTTCCAACATTGTAACCGCATGGCAATAAAATGATTGAATAGAAAAATGTTTAATCATAATTGCTTAGTGATGACAACCATTGTCATGAGTCGAATAAACAAAATATGTAAATAGGCATGGGTTTTGAATCAAAGAGGTTTGACAAACACTGTTCTATAAAAAATAAATGTACCATTCATTGTGCATATGTTGTATCAACCTCTGCATTGCCCACAATTCAACCAGGTTAAATCCAGGCATAACTTACAAGATTCGGGTAAAAATTATAATGCAAGAGATCCGGAAATTGCTCTGCAATGGAAGAAAACTGAGGTGGGAGCTGCATTTGCTGACAACAAACCCCACGTGTTATATTCCATTTTATCTGCAATAAAACCAAAACAGAGGTTTACTCTCAAGAACTTACATGCACTATCACGTAAGATAAGTTAGATACCTCCTCCCACCCATGATTGGACACTTACAAAATAGTCTATTTTTAAGAATGAGTGCATTATGCCTTATTGTTGCAGCCCCCAAATCTCAATGATAGAGAAATCGTGGAATTATTCTCATTGTTATCTATTTTGGAAGAAGGGGTGGCTTTGAGACTTTCACTTCAAGATAGGAGAAAGTGGATTGCTCATTCTTCGGGGATTTTCTCTTGTAAATCTTTTTTGATTTATTATGCAGTGATCCTTCATTAGCTCTTTTTGGTCCTTCTAAATTGATTTGGAAAGCAAAGGTGCCCCTAAAAGTTCAGGGGTTTGCATAGGCTTTGGCTCATTGGAAGATCAATACCAATGACTTGCTGCAAAAGAGTTATGGTTTGTCTATTTCTCCTCAGCGGTGTGTGTTGTGTAGAAATGATGGCGAGAATGTGGATCATTTGTTTTTACATTGTCCAATTGCTATTGTTTTATGGCAGAGGTTGTTTCAGATTATGGAAATGTGTTGGGTGGCTCCAGCTCATTCTTCGGCGATGTTGGACATAGAGTTTCGGGCTCTTGGATTGTCTAAAAAGGCATTAGTATTATGGAGATGTGTGGTTTTAGCCATTTTTGGGTTATTTGGAGTGAGAGGAATGCTCGTATTTTTTAGGATAGATTTGATAGTTTTGATGGTCTTTGGAAAATAATATATGTTTTTTTGGTTCTTTTTGGGCTTTCATTACTAAGAAAGTGTAGTTTGTTTTGTTTATATATTTTTTTTCCCTTTGTAAAGTAGGACATCTTGTCCTCTTCCTTAATGAAATTATTGTTGCCTATCAAAAAAAAAAATCATTACATTCTTCACTATTTCTCTAAGGTTCTTCCACATATATACGCAAACTTGAAGAAAGATAGGTGAATGTATTCAAATGCCTACATAGCTATGCTACCGTGTTTAGATTTTAGGGAATTTTTATGTCCAACAAGTGGCATTGACACTCGTGTCTGTCCATAGATCGTAGCTTTTTTTGGGGAAATGCTATGATTATTTCCGAATTTATAAATATATTCCCTTTTTAAGTCACTTGCATGTTTCCCTTCTAAGTAGGTCTGACATATTTATTAAAAGTAGTATCACTAAAAAAGTATAGATAGAGCAAATTAAAGGTATTATAGAAGCAACCTTTAAGAGCCATGTAATTTGGATTGAAAACTCCACCAAGAACCATCTTTCAAACTCCTTATTTGCAAGGAGTTATAGCTTCAAATGAGCAGCATGATCCTCTTGAACTCTAATTTCTCAAGCCATATATATCCATCTAAAGATCTTGCTCTTCAGGAAAAGATGCATGCGCAATAATTAGAATCAATGACTACAAAACTGAAGCATCCAGTATGAAACTAGAATGTTTTAGTAATTTTAACACTTTTGTTAGCACTACCTGTTTTCCCATCATTTCTCTTAGTAGATTTATTTTCCTTGGTAGTCCAAAAATCTGATGGGAGGAGCGCCTTTTGTGAAGGTAATTCAGCAATAAAAAGCAGAGTTTGTGCCCAACCAGCATATTTCCCATATTTGCTCACAAACGCATCTGCCACACGACTGCAAAGCTTAGATGTCAAACGGGCACCTGCAAGCTCGGGGATGAGATATCTAGTAGCAATCTAGCCCAACCCCAAGAACAAAAATATTTTCACATCAGGCAAAAATCCTGAAGGTAGCGAAATGCCATATTACCAACTCAATCAAGAATTAATGCACATAGAAACACATAACACGAATTATGACAGGGCTTTTTGGACATGTATCCTCTGATTTCTTGCAATTGCCAATCATATCACCATATTTGTATAAAATATCCCTATGATTCATAGGAAAGACTAAAACTATCCCAAGTACAAAGGCCAGCATGCAGTAACTGCTAAAGCCAAGAGTTGCTAAATAATGAAGATTATATTGATAGTGATTATAATAAGGATAATATTAAGGAAAATGATTTATATCCCAAAAAAATTGTCACAAAAGTGTCTCCCAAATGATGTGGCACATGACCTAATCCTTCTCTTTTTTAGTGAATTCTCTCTCCATAATAAATGAAAGGATAGGATTCATATGGGATGTCTTTTTGGGACAATTTTTTGGGATATATAGCATTACTGTAATATTAGCTAACGAAGTAAACATAATAAATGCAGAGGATATATGCCCTACATCCCTGCTCTGAAAAGGCGGAAGAAGAGGAGAAAAAAGTGTCCACACTTATGCATCTTTGTCCTAGCTTCTAAATCAGTATCAGTCTTTTTGTAGTCCTAAAAAAGGAACTTAAATAACGACAATTTCAGACTGGGAACTCAACATCCTAGCACTGAAAAGTTGGGCTTGAGTTGAGACATTGATAAACCTGACTCAACATCCTAAGTCCTGGAGTCAAGCTTTGTACACAGAATCCATTAATTGCTGCAAGGAATTCCCAACCTTTGATTTCAAGCATAACTGCAAGGAATTGCCAGAGCTGGAATAGCATAACAGAATTTATGCTACCTAAACTGGCTAGGAAAGGGATGTAGTGATAATGAATATTGATGATGACCAAGAATATTGTTCACAAATGTATGTGTATGAAAACATTTTCAAAAAGAAAAGCGTGACTAAGCAAAGATTTGAATTTTGTCAGAATTTCGAACCTTCAACATATCTATGTGTTTTTAAACCATTTTGAGATTTCATAAATTCTGTTATTTTATCCATGCTTTAAATTGATGTAGGTAGTGAGCTTTAAGAGGTTAGGTTTGAGATGCTAACTCGAACACACCTCTAAATTCTTTCAACCTTTATCCCAACCATTTTGCTATCTAAGAAGACTAAGAATAATCACGCAAACCGAAAGTCAGCCTCACTCAACCTGAGCAAGGCTATGATTAAGAAATGTGCACCCATGCTTAGACAGGCTCGACTTGGATTGGGTTAAGAACTAAATATATCACGACTAGATTTATCATCTAAGGAGCTATTTAAGAAACCTAAATATCAGTTCAAGTCTACATATGACAAGCTTACAAATAGAGATCAAATTTCATTAGAAAGCAAATCCACCAATTTGACCTGCGCCCTTAGAAAACATCGACCCCATTTTCCCTTTTCCATGCTTACTGAACACATTTTCAGCAATTTGAACCAAAATCATATTTGATTTGCTGAATTTTTGGTTTCTTAACCAGGCCCTAAAGATGAATGAGACTTTCGGTCCAACCAACATACCAAGTTGTACTTTAAGTTCTAAGTTTTAATATCAGGTCAATTACACAGAACAAGATATTATGACAACATGAAATGCTTACATAAACATGATTGTCCGAATAGTAAAACTATAAAGGTAAGCCCATAAAAAACTCACCTGCCACACATGCGTATCAACAGGAATAGCGTGATGTTGATCTAGTGAGAAGAGAGCAATGCATGCTGCCACCTTGGGGCCAACACCAGGTAAAGTAGAGAGAGCATCAATCACCTGTTGAAGATCCAATTTACGAAGAGAAGCAAGCCACTCTGTGCCTCCACCAGGTTTTGATTGCAATGCATTTACAGTACCAATTATGTATTTGGCCCTGCTCAGTCATGTCAACACGATACCATATTTAGCTGTGCTTCAGAAATTTTGAGGTAAACATGCCATAAAAATACAAATCAAGCCATGAATTAATAAATAAATCTGTACAAAAAAATGTAAAAGAATCCAGAACAATTTGTTCCAAACACGTATACAAACGTATGACAGCTCTTTTCAAACAATCAGTTAGCAAAAGAATTTTACGATTCTTTTTCTTTTGGGTGGTGTTTCCAGTCAAACTCTGCTGCAGGTTGTGGCCAAGAAGGATTAGCCACGTGTAGTAACACAAGACCTAAGATAGGAGTAGAGCAACCTGAGAGTAAATTGAGGGAGGAAAATGGCAGTGAATAGGAATAGAACCTAAGTGCATGAATTCCAGTCCAAAAGACTCCTTGGATTCTCTCTGAGACATCCCCTTTGTTCCCGGGTGTCTCATCCTCTCCAAATGAAAGCCTCTAGAAAGCCTCTAGGGCCTTATATAGAAGAGGATGGAGGTGTTATCCAAGATGGTAGATGGGCTCTACAGAACCCAGCCATGCTAATGGCCTGAGGTCCTATAGGGTGTAGGCCTGCTATCATACCTACCACCTCATTGTTTCAGGTCTGAGGTGGTGATCGGGCTTGCAAGCTCAGAGCCAATGGCATGGTTTCGGATCCTATGGAGTGTAGGGCCTATAAGTTCGCCTACCATTTAGTGGTTCATGTGGCGCATGCATGCATAACCCATTTTTAGCGGGTTAATCACTGTTGAGTGTGTCCTATGCTGTGAGAAACACATGTCTGGAGACGAACAAAGTGCAGGTTTATAGGGGAAAAAATGATGAGCTTCTTTGGACAAATAAAATTTATAAAAATCAAGACCAAAACAAATATAAAAATTCAAATTGATAGCATATTTCTTAATAAAGTATATTAATGAAATAACTAACAAGAAATATTTTAAATTATGAGCCAATATTTCAAATAATAAGACCATAATTCATTCCCTTTCTTTCCTTTTTTTTTTGGTCTAATGTATATTAGGGTGTATGGTATTAAACTAATCTACTAATCATGTCAATTTTTTAATGTATATAATAATTTTAATATATTATAAAGGTCAGTTCAACTCGGTTCGGATTGGGTAGCAAATCAAACCTAATCAGTTAAGTAAAAAAATTGAACCAGAATTTAGCAGAACCTTATCCAAAACTGAACCAAATTGACTGACTTGGTTTGGTTTCCAGTTTGAACATGTCCAAGTTGCACCCCTAGTTACACCTTCTGATGATATTAAAAATTGACATTTATAAGCTAAACGCCTCACAAATTATTACAAAATATACCTAGATACACAACTCTTGGCCAATAGATGGTTTAAATCTCCATCATGATTTTGCTACCAAAACACTTGCTTCCTAACCCAGTCACAAGCTCTATAATAGAATAGTTAATAGGCAATTGTTTCTAAGAGAGTTTATCAAGTCTTAGTTGGGGCAATCTTTTGCCATTCTAATTTTAACCAACTTTTAGGTTGGGTAGGAAAAGCTTCCACGCAACATTGATGGAACACTCACCCTTTGTATAATATTTCTCAATATAGTGTCAAAATTACCCTTTTTCATTTTATTTTTTTTAAACAATGGCCTCAAAATATGATAAGTCATGATGCTAGAGCAAAAAATCTCTCAAACAATATCATATAGCAAGAGAAGCAGGCATCATGCAAATCCCACTTTACATCCTCATCACATGGCCTTTTTTTTCATTTTTTCATTTTTTTTTTTTTTCATTTTTTACAAAGGTAAATTATACTCAAAAAAGGGGAGAAAAATACCACACCCCACTGTACACACAAGGTATACAAAAGCAAAAGACACCAAAATTACAAACAAAGAGAATGCACAAAATGTAGAAAGTGAGATTAATTCACACACACACAAACACACAACAACAGCAACAACAACAACAACAACAACAAGCACCTTGAGCCTATCCACACAAAAAAAAAAAAAGGTTCTAGGCAGTCTAATTTAAGCTCAGTAGAAGACAACTCTACATCCTCAAAAAATTTCCTATTCCTCCCTTTCCAAAGGATCCGCATGAGGGGTCATAATCAAAACCATCAATGCTTCCTTCTTATCTAATCTCACCCTCCAACACTCCAAGAGATCAAAAATCATAGATGAAAACACCCAATCCAACCCGAAAAGAGCAACATGTGAAGACCACAGCTCAAAGTCTACCTTACAATGGAGAAGAATATGGTCCACTGATTCTTCCGCCTCCTTGCACATCACACACCCGTCAGGTAACACAAATTTCTACTAACTAAATTATTAATGGTCAAGTATTTATTCCATGCTACCGTCAAGATGATGAATGTAGCCTTACAAGATACCAGCTTGATCCAAATTGAAGAGGACGGAAACACCTGCCTCTCTCTCCTAGAAAGAACTTCATAAAATGATTTGACCAAAAACGCAACCCAAGCCTCTTTATTCAAAGAAATTTCAAATACAGGAAATCCTTTCTAAGTGCCAACTCTCCACACCACATATGTAACGAAAACCGAACACAATTCCCCTCTCCAACTCTGAACCTAACCTGCTCCTTAAAATCTTCCAAGCCTTTCATAACTGCTTTTGAGAGGCCCACACTATAACTGCTCTTCACCACATTCAACTTCCACTCCCTAACTCACACCCATATTTCCACATGACTACTTTTTCTCCACAAAATCTATTTTTCTCTTGCAAATTTCCATGATCATTTTCCCAAGAGAGCTCAACTCTCCATTAACAAAGAACGAATTCCCAAACCTGGCACCTCATTAGAGAACATACCAACTTCCAATTTATTAGGTGCAACGTAAATTTCTCCCCCATCCCTAACTGTGAAAATTTCTAATGTAAATTATCAATGAGAATTTGCTAAAAAAGACTAGGGTTGGATAATTCACCGCATCATTTGGGATACATGTTTCCAAAAATTATCTATTAGCTTCATGCTTCCTTTAGCTAAAACAAGCATATGCTGATATGATCACCTCCCCCGGCCCCCCCCCCACCCCCTCTCTCTCTGTATATATACTTATAACCACATATGCTTAAGTGAATTACTCCAATTAATGATCAAAACTACATATCAAATCCAACATGCCAATTAAGTCCAGCTGCTAAATTGGTAGAACTAGTGGTTAGCCATATCCATACCATAACATACGGAAAAATGTAGGACAATTACCAGGAAATTACATACACTATTAAACATTTTACAGGTATGGTGAATAATATATATTTAAAAAAATTGAAAAAATGGAATAATAAGCATCAACACACTCAACATAGTTAAAGAATAAAAACCAAAACCAAAACCAAATCATATAATAGCCTAAATAAACTTAGAATTTCAAATTCATACTATATATATATATATATATATATATATATATATATATATATATATTGGTATAACCACCAAATAATAAAATAATTGAATATCAAGAGAAAGAAAAAAAATATAATAAAATAAACCTGTAGCCAAAACCCGCCTCTCTAAGCTCTTCCTCCGAAACCAGCGACAACCGCACCAAAGACGGGAATTCATGGAACTCAAAACCCTCCACAGTCCCCAAATGATTCCCCAAAGCCGACACGAAATCCACCATTCGCGTAATCCTCCCTATATTATTATTAGATGAACACAAAAACTGAATCAAACACTCAAGTGGATCTTGCCTAAGCACTCTTGCACCGCCCAAATGGCGCGCCAATTCAGCAAATCTCGAATCGGAAGCCGAAAATGCCTCCCACATTTCACTTAGAGAAATACCCATGTTGAGAAAATCAAGCAAAGCAGACTTAGCATTAACCTCACTGGTAGTATGGTGAAAATGGTAAGCAATATCGCCATTGTTGAGGTGCTTGAGGGATACTAGATGTGACCCAATAACGCCTGTGTACTGAAGAGGGCCTGTTTGTTTCCACCTGAAGGTTTGGCCTGTGGGGAATGTGAGGGGTAAGAAGAGCTCTGATTTGCTCAGATTGAGAGGTACCCATTTGAGGGTTTGGGGTTTTGGTGATGGTTGGTGGTGTTTGAGAATGGATCTGGGTTTTTTGGTTGATATGGGATTGGTCTTGGATGAAAGGGTTTTGTGGAGGGTTTGTGGGGTTGGAGGTGTTGAAGGAGGTGTTGATGGTTTGGGGATGGATCTCTGTCTCTTCATCACCACTGATGGTCTTCCCAATAAGTGCATGAAATTGTTGTGGAAATTGAGGTTTTATCTTTAAAGGAGTTTGGTAGGAAGGATGACCAGAGGAGAGACAGAGAGAGGAGATGCCTAATCAGAATTGGTACCCGAAACGGATCCGCCCAATCAGAGTTGGTCCGTAAGACAAAGATGACAGATCAGGTGAGGCCAGGTTTTCCACCAAGTAGATTGTAAGGTTCTGTTTGGTAGCTTTGAAAAATGAATTAGATTTTGTTTAATCTCTCACTCATATCTGATTTTGCTGCGTACAACTGGTTTGAAAAAAAATTATATTTACATTTATTTTTTGAATAAGGCTGAATAAGTTTATTAAAAAAACAAAAAGACTTACCAAACATTGTTGGAATAAAAATTAGTCATACTCATCTTTAGTTAACTAAATTTTTAGATCTGTCAAACAACCTCAAGATACTAAATTTGAGCTCTGCTTTGAACCAAGAAGATAAAAATAATATATTAAGGAATGCTCTTATTTGTTCACATTTATGAATGCTACCCTTAAAATTAACATAAATTTTGGGGCATAAATGTCTAAGTTATTGTAAGTTATTCGTGTAAATTATGAGGTGTGTATTTTATAACCATTATGATGCCTTATTGCCTCAATGTGAAATGTGATTGCTGTAAAATTCAACAATTAATACATCTGGTGTAACAATAATTTGATGATTTTTGGGTAATAATCGTCCAAAATTTTGCAAATTTTAGATGGTCAATAAAACATATAATATGCGTTCCAATGTCAAAATGGGTTCATTGTAATTTACTTGGTATTGAAAGCACAACTTAACCCCAGAGTGGGTAGCTTAGTGGTGGAGCAAGCAGGGTTAAGGGCTTATCAAGTCCTTTAGTCCTGTGTTCGACTCCCACTAGCTACTAATATCCAGGGCCATGGACCGCAAGACGCAAGTCTTGTTTCGAAAGCCTTATTCGGAGTGTAGGATTTAATCTGATACACGCAAGCTGGCCATGATACCTGTATAGCACCCAAAAAAAAAAAAACACAACTTTATTATCTTGAGTAAAAATATTCAAAAAAAAATTATAATCATATATATATAATTAGAATTATACGATTGATTTTGAGGAGACAGAGGAAGCATGTCAAGCTGGAATTCAAGGGCACTAATATAGGGATAGAGTATCGAGCCATTTAGGTTGAGTGGAGATCTTCTGTCCCACTTTTTATGTACCATTTCATGTCCCCTCTCACAAAAGTCCACATTGAAAGTATAAATATAAATATTTACTAAAATGTGGGATTTACAAGGTGGACTTTTGTGAGATGGGACAGAAAATGGTACATAAAAAGTGGGACAGAAGATCTCCACTCATTTTGGTTGGCTTCTCGACATCCCAAGCACTAGGGATTTGAAAAATAAAAGCTTACAATGATTCATAGCTCGTGGTCACTATACTCTATTTCATCAAATAGATAAAAAGCCAAGTTGTTTTCCAATATATGGAACAAAGTAAGTCAAATGTTTTATTTGAAAGGACATCATCTACAAATTTGGGATCCGTAGGGTGAGAGTTTCAAATAATGGGTTAACAAAGTATTAGATATTGTACTTAACTTTCCTTCTATTTCTTTCTTTAAATGCAATGGCATGTCCTCTGGTTTCGTAATTGATTTGTCTAGATAGGGTGAATACCGTAAGCTATCAAGAAAATTTTCTCGGCTTGACACTAAGTTTATGAGCTAAATCCATCCAAATTGATTGAGTTATGAGCTCGGATTTGTCACTATCTCAACCTTAGATGAGTCTTAGTTGGAATTTAACTCAAGTTCAATTTTTATAAAATATTCTCATTGACCATTTTCTTCATGGGTAGGCTTTTGACTTAACAGTCTATCATGTGTCCCATCTCATTGAAGTTAGGACATTTAATGTCGCACCAATCTTCCTACTTCATGCCACCTCTTTATAGGCTTCCATTTCTCACCCAGTACAATGTGATTAAGGCTATACACTATGACGCGGTTCATTGAATTTACAAACCTTAATCCTAATGTGGGTAATTTAGTGGCAGAGTAAGTAGGTCTAAGAGTTTCTCGATCTCGTGTTTGATTTTTATTACCTACTAATATTTAAGGCTACTGATCGCAAGACACAAGTCTTATTTCAAAAGTCTTATTCGGGGTACAGAATTTAGTATGATGCATGCAAGCTAGTCCAAGATACCTGTATAAAAAAAAAAAAAAAAGAATTTACAAACCCTACCGTTACCTTTTTTAAACATAAATTGTAAAAAGAGAAGGAGAGCAGACAGAAGATGAGTTTAGGTCTTAAGAGGAAGATAAAAGATCATTGATGGTATATTAGTATAGTAAAATACCTTAAAACCTTGAGAAAGTGAGATTTATTTATTTAATTTTTAAGAATTAGAGATGATGTTTGCAAATAAATTCATAAACCCACATGGTTAAAGTGTAAATTATTTTGCTTTTCGTCACTAGTCTTATGTAATTTCCGAAATTAGATGGGATTTCAATGCATTTGTCAGTAAGTGTTGGGCTATATTATAATTTCCATTACACCCCTGAACAATAAAATTACCATTTTTGCCAAAGTCTTCTCTGCGGGATTCTCGCCTTCAATGTCACACACGCACTTCATGCACGTGCCAAGCATCAGTGAATCAACCTTTCACGCGCCAGTAAGTGCGTGTCTATTGCACTCCGACACTTTGTTCTTTCCAAGTGAGTATTTTCACAGCTAAAATATCATTCCCCTCACCAAAGCCAAAGGGCTTACAGGCAGTGGAGAAGCAGCCCCCAATATCCTCTCTCTCTCTCTCTCTCTCTCTCTCTCTCTCTGCTTTTGCACCACCGTACCAATCAAAAACCCCACAAAATCCTCAAACCACCTCTCTCTCTCTCTCTCTCTTTCACTCTCTGTTTTCTTCAACCATGTCATCAGGTAAAGCAGACTCAAACCAACCTCGCTATCTTTACACACATACATTCATATATACACGTCAATTTGAAAAATTTCTTTAATTATCACGCAATTGCATTGATTTTGATTTGAAATTTTGCACCAGAAAATCGCAACAAATGGAAGAAGAGAAAGAGAGAACCCCAAATCAGCAGCACCAGAAGACAAAAACCCGAAGACGATGTCGACGAAGATGAAGAAGATGCTGTCGCCGACGACGACCTCGAACCCGAAGACGACTACGACCTCCACCCAAACCCTAATTCCGATCCCGCCCCAATCGCCCGTGAAAGCGAGGTTTTATCTGACGCCGGAGTACGAATCTCCGACTTCCCGTCCGTTGTCAAGCATGCCGTGAACCGGCCCCATTCGACGGTGCTCAGCATTGCCGCCTTCGAGCGGGCGGTTCAGTTTGGAGAAAATAAGAATTTGCAAAACCCTATGGTTTTGGAGAATGTGTCGTTTGGCCAGCTACAGGCATTGTCAGCTGTCCCCGCGGATAGTCCGGCTTTGGGATCGGGGGATCAGGAGAGAACGGACGGCGGCGGGGCTTCGGGGTTTGTTGTCAGGCCTCCGGCGATTATGGAAGGGCGGGGTGTTGTTAAGCAGTTCGGGAATGGTCGGGTTCATGTAATGCCAATGCACTCAGGTCTGCCTTGTCTCTCTCTAAAAATTTGTATGTGTCCTAATTTTGCCATGTTAGCTCCAAGCTTCTCTAGTGCAGATTTCTCTCTCTCTCTCTCTCTCTCTATATATATATATATATATATATATATATTTATATATCCATCCATCTATTTATTTATACACACATTTAGCTACCTACTCATTATACACGCACACATATTGATAGGAAACGAACTTCATTAGAAAAGAGAAAGAAAAGACACAGAGCGGAAAGGAAGATATTTACTTATAATGCAGGCAAAATGAAAACAAGAGATTACCAAAAACTAATATACAAACCAACAATAACTCAACCCCTACACAAAAAAACAAAGAAAAAAAAAACTCAATCCTTTGCTAATTAAGTACTTCAAAGTTGCAGTGCAGTAATAGTGCCTCCTTTTGCCAGTGGGTCTACCTCTTCATTGGCCTAGTGAGGAATCCATTCAAAGGAACTAAGTAAGGAGTTAGAGAGATCCATTGCCTCCTTAAGCAAATGGGCAAAATTCCAATAACCATCTTTGCGTTCTTACGCCCACTTGATTTCATTCCAGCTTTCACCTTCCACTAGAAAAGATGGGCAAACCCCTTCTTTTTGTCTCCTTGAGGCCAACATTAAGAGCACTTATTTTGGCCTTTTTCTAGGCCGTAATTTGCTTTGTTGGTTTTCAACTTCTCTTGTATGGTTGTACTGATCTCTGTCTCAATATATATATAGAACTTCTAATATTAGGTGCACCTGATGCTTCTTGCATCAGGTGCCCTCTTGTAGAGCCACTTGAGATGAAAATTTTGAAAAATTGACTGTTGGATTAGATACCCCTATCATGTATGTCATGTCTACCAAAAATCACAGTGATCCAATGGTTGGTTTTTGAAAAATGTAACTTTGAAAAACTATGACTTTTTTGTTCTTTAAAATGTTATCATTTGTTAGCAGTCGGTTTTCTCATAAACCAACCGTTGGATCACTGTGATTTTTGGTAGGCATGGTATACATTACAGGGGTATCTAATCCAACGGTCCGTTTTCCAAAATTTACAGTGCAAGTGGCTCTACAAGAGGGTTCTTGATGCAAGATGCATCAGGTGCACCTGACCATAGCACCCCTGTATATATATATATATATATATATATATATATATATATAGAGTCCCCTTCCTGTGAGGACTTCCTTAGATGAGGACTTGGCCGTTTAGCTAATGTAAAATGAGTTTTTTGAAAAACTGACCGTTGGATTTAATATTCTTCCTATGTATGACATTCATGCCTAAAATTACAATGATTGGACCACTGGTTTCTTAAATACAGACTGTGTGAAAAATTAAATACCTATATAATGCTTAACGGTCTATATTCAAGAAACTAGTGGTTCGATCAATGTAATTTTTGGTATGCCCGTCATACATAGGAAGAATATTTAATCCAATGGTTAGTTTCTCAAAATACCCATTTTACATTGGCCAAAAGGCCAAGTCCTCGTATAAGGAAGTTCTCACAGGAACGGGACTCTCTCTCTCTCTCTCTCTCTATATATATATATATATATATATATATATAGTGGTTTTGAGCTTCGCTTATGCACATTGCTCTCTCTCTCTCAGCTGCGTATCAATTTATTTATTTATGACCTAATTTTGGCTTGCTGGTTTTGAGCTTCCCTTTTGAGCAGATTGGTTTTCACCGAACATAGTGCATAGATTGGAGAGGCAAGTCGTGCCGCATTTTTTCTCTGGGAAGTCTCCAGACCATACACCGGAGAAATACATGGAATGTCGGAACTGGATGGTTGCCAAGTACATGGAGAATCCAGATAAGAGGCTGTCAGTTATTGATTGCCAGGGGCTGGTTGTTGGCATTGATATTGATGATTTAACTCGAATTCTTCGGTTTCTTGATAACTGGGGAATCATAAATTACTGTGCAGCTGCTGTGCCGAGTCACGAGCCATGGAATGGTGGTTCATACTTGAAGGAGGATCAAAATGGTGAGGTTCATGTGCCGTCGGCCGCTTTGAAGTCCATTGATAGCTTGATTCAATTTGACAAGCCTAAATGTAGGCTTAATGCTGTGGATGTTTATTCATCATTGTCATGTCATGGGGATGATGTCTCTGACTTGGACAGCAGAATTCGAGAACGGTTATCTGAAAACCGCTGCAATTATTGTTCTCGGTCCATTCCCGTCGTGTATTATCAATCACAGAAGGAGGTAAATTACATACTTTTTCCTCCCAATTTATCTTGTTTATCTTTCTCATCATTACCTTGTTTATATATTTGTTAATAGACTGCCTTTTGCCTGTAGAACACTTGACAGTATTTACTTGAAGTGCTAAAAAGATGAGCATAGAATCATTCATACATCCACACACATACTCTAGAAGATATGGAATTCTCAAAATTAGGTCATTCTAAGTTAATGGTGGATGTTCAGATTCATATGGCTGGCTGTGATACGTGTAATGTGACACTTCCTCAGCGCATTCTCTAAATGTTATTGGTTTTGCGTTGACTGATTGATCAATGAATAACTGTTTCTGGATTTATGTGAGGAAAATGAGTGACCACTTATCCAAATCAAAAAGTAAAAAATATGAGTGACTACTTATTTCGTTTCTGTACTTCAAAAAGCTCATGACCTTTTTTGTTTAGTTCTGAAATAATTTTTTTTTTCAGGGAAAATTAAGGCTGGAATATAGTATGATGGTGGATTCTTAATTTCTTTAAAGTGCCTATCATGCCATGAGGAACCTTCTGTTTGGACAAGTGGTCAATTTGAACCATAATATGGGCCCGCTTGATTGTGATTTTTGTTGAGTTTCTTTGATCTGAGAATCTATTACTTTTGGAATTTAGCACCCCACATGAAACTAGACATACTATGTTTTTTGTTCAATATAGGTTATCATTCATTAAATATATTATTTCAAGGGGGATTTGGTCATAGGTCCCTCATATTGGACATTTGAACTTATAGCATTATAAACATGGGCTAAGAACCTTCTCATTAACAAAGTTTAATTACTTGTTCAAGCACATTCCCTATCTTAATCAAGCTAAATATGAGCTCGAGTTCTAAGATTAGCATTGAGTTAGAGTAAAACTAGACTCAATTTAGTTAAGAAAAAGTTAGGAATTAACTTATGTAATAGAGCTGACACACTAAGGTATCGAGCAGCAATATCAGGCCCCAAAGATAAGAAGTCTCTTCTTTCTTATGTGGGAAAGTTTTTTTTGAAAGATTCTGTATAAATTTTGATATGAAATCGTGATAGTTACCTTTCAAAAAATTCCGCTGCTTTATTCTTTTAAAGTTAATACTAAAACTAATTAATCTAAATTCAATTGCTCGAGAGTGGTTGATGTAGTTATTTTGTGGTTAAATTAAGGTAAAAAACATACAAATTTTGCCAAAAGGGAAGCACCTTAATAAAAGGTCATTGGTAATATTTTGTGGCTATGTTAGTGAGGAATGACCCGGGGGCTTGCATAATTTTAGGGATGTGTTTTAAAGACAATTGCCAGTAAAGGATTTTGCCAATCATTGTCCACTATTTTGCCAAGAAGAGATTAGATAATGGCGAGATAAGATACGCAAAATGAGTTTTATTCAAATATTAGGGATGGTTTAGGGTTTTTTTAATAAATTTAAGAGTTATGTATGTGTATATGTATTTATTTATCTTTTGAGCTCTTGAACTTTCTTGGTTGTTAATTAGCTTGAGGTTGGCCAAGCTCATACAAACAAAGCTTGAACAGGTTTAGTGGAGCTTGGTAGTTTTTGTACCTTGGCTTGAGGTGGACTTAAATTCAACCAAGCTAGACTTCAATTGCATAATAATTTTCCTTTTTCAATTGAGTCAATTCATCATTTGGACCATTTGGAAACAGAGAAACGGAAGAATTTTTGACGGAGTTGAGCTTAGTATGGAGATATTGAAGACTAGATTTGGCATTTGAAAGGCATCTTTTTTTCTGGAAAGGACCGGAAGTTTAGGGCAATTCCATCCCCTTCCATGATTTTTTTTTTTTATAAAGTTTTTGCAGCTTTAGATGAACTTTGTTTTTGTATACCTCGTGTGCGCAAGGGTTTGCTATTCCCCATTTCTTTCATTTATAATATTATCTTTTACTTAATGAAAAAAAATCATTCACACCCTTGACCTTGATGTGCAAACTTTCAAACCAACTTTAATTACTTCATTTGAATCAGTAATTTGGTGGAATTAAAAAATAGCTTTAAACTATTTATTGCATAGTTTGCAAATGATAATTATAGCATATTATAAAGATACTAGCAATTCAAAGATAGGAATGCATGCATGGCATGGATGAAGGTGGAAGCACTATTTTTCAGTTCTAGTTACTGTTGTTGAAACACAACACCAAAATGCATGCTATTCACATGAATACTCATTTTTTGAAGACACCATGGACCTAAGGCTATCAAACTTTTGGCACTCTGGTTCCGCATGAATTCACAGGAGTACTCATTTAAAAATATATTAAAAAAATTGATCAAGTGAGGTATAGGCCTCGTGAGTTGAGCTGTTGAGGTGTAAAATGGCGCACTTTGGAATAAGCCTTGTCTCTGAGGCATACATTTAACTACACTACAACTTCACTTTAAATCTTTGAGGCATTTTAAGCCTCAAAATGAGGCTTAGAAGCACCTTTTAAACCATAAACTTAAAATTTCAGCCTTGATTTTATCTCCATTTACTCTGGTTCCACTTCTATGGCTTATTTGCAAATTATTTAACAGGCTGATGTACTACTATGTTCGGATTGCTTCCATGAAGGGAGATTTGTTATTGGTCATTCAAGTATAGATTTTATAAGGGTGGATTCCATGAAAGATTATGATGATCTCGATGGGGAAACTTGGACTGATCAAGAAACGCTTCTGCTGCTTGAGGCAATGGAAATTTACCATGAGAACTGGAATGATATTGCAGAGCATGTTGGCACCAAGTCAAAGGCTCAATGCATACTTCATTTTGTTCGTCTTCCCATGGAGGATCGCCCATTGGAAAATATTGATGTTCCAAACATGCCCATCTCATCTAAGTCATCAAGCAGAGACAATCGTGCAAGATCACATACAAATTCAAATGGGGATATAGCAGGTATTTTTATGCTGTTATAGTTTCATCCATTTTCATGACATTGATGTATTTGTAAAGTTCCATTGTTACATTTCTCTTTCATTCCTCCAGGATCCTGCCTCCAAGACCCTGATTCTGATAGTAAGCTCCCTTTTGCAAATTCTGGGAATCCTGTAATGGCCCTGGTAGGTGCTTATATTTACATAGTTATTGAATCAATAGTATTTACTCAAAATGTGAACAATCTTCTGGTGTTTTATGTGATGTCATTCTTTTTAACTTTGATTGCACAATATCATCTTTCTAATACTAGATTGTCAAAAGGCAGTTGTCATTTATGAAGCTTCTCTACATGATCCATAAGAATGGGATATTATGATCAGGATCCTGTTCTTTATTAATTTTTAGTTTTTCATTTTTCATGTACTTTTTTCCATTTGGTTAAATTATTTTTTATATTATGAAAAAGAACTTGATACTATGAACTTTGTGTCAATGTTGTCAATTGTAAGGCATGGAATAATTAATTGATCTTTCTCGCATACATATTGGCTACTATAGTGTAATTTCAGGATTATGAAGGTTTGATGACATTCTTCGCAGTTCTTGTGAAAATGGTAGTTACCATTTGCATTTATGATGCAAACATTTTCACAATGTATCAAGTTCTTTTTAATAATCCTGAAGAAACATTGACCTTTGGTGCTTCTTTAGATCTGTATAGTGTTTCAGGCTCAACCTGATCTTGCATTTATCTTGAATCGATGATGCATCTCTGTTTCTTTCTTATATTATTATTGGTAAATGGTTTTTTTTTGGTGGATTTTCTTCTAACTGGTGAAAAAAATTTCTAGGTTTCCTTTCTGGCGTCTGCTGTCGGACCAAGAGTTGCTGCAGCCTGTGCCCATGCATCTTTGGCGGCATTGTCTGAGGACAATGGCTTAGCTGCTTCTGGATACATCACCCAGGTGGAGGGATCTGGACTTGGTAATCGGTAAGTGTATTCTCTTCTTTCATTTTTCATTTCAATATCTGTACACTCCTTTATTATGCAACTTCTGGCATCAAAATGATATTGGTAGGGATCTGTGTGTAGGAGATAAAGGTCTAGAGTTTTTCTTTATTATTTCCATTTTTCCTTCTAGTTTTAGTGACTGGTGGGTAGTTTTGCCAAATTCATTATAATATCCTTGAAACGTATCATGGCTTATGGCTCCTGTTGCACTGATAAGAATAAATATTATGTACAGAGGAGGATTTCATTGTCATGACTTGCAAAAAAATCTTGAGCTTTTTTATCAGGAATGTTGTATCTATGTAGTTTGTCAGATTATTACTTTTTGAAAACTAAATTATAATTCCTTTTCCACTTATGATGGTTTATTTCTATTTGAAAACCAAATTATAATTTCTTTTCCACCTATGAGGGATGAGTTAGGAACATTTCATTGTTATGATTTGAGGGAAATCTTCTAAAAGCTTTTTGATTGGAAATGTTGCATCTGTTAATTTTTTAGTTTATTACTTTTGAATACAAAATTAGAATTTCTTTTCCACTTATGAAGGATGAATTCGGAGGGTACACACAGTAGAGAAGGCGGGTCTCATGGAGATAATTCAAGTCAACAAAAAGGTAGGCGTTTAGTTTTGTTTTACCCGTTCCCCTTGTGGCCCCCCCCCCCCCCCCCTCTTATTTTTATTTATTTATTTTAAATATTTCTATGAATCCAGATGAGAACTCAGCAGCACAAGGTCCATGGGGTCAAAATGATGTTGAGGTCGTTCCATTATCTGCTGAAAAAGTGAAAGCTGCTGCCAAAGCTGGTCTTTCCGCTGCAGCAACGAAGGCAAAAATGTTTGCAGATCATGAAGAACGGGAAATTCAAAGGCTATCTGCGAATATTATAAATCATCAGGTATAATTGTTGCTGATTCCTGCATTTTTTAAAAATTCTTAAATTTAATAGTCTTCTTTCTGTTTCTTTGATTCTGTTCAACTTTGGTTGTTGATTCTTTGCTTAATTTGAACTGCAATATAAAAAAATAGTAACTGGCCAGTTTCTGATATAAGGAACCTGCCAAGTCATAGTTTTTGCAGGGCCTGTTGCAGATCTGTCTTCTTTGAAAGGCAAATTAGTGGTAACTCTATGTAATGCATGAGAATGCAAAAAATTACGCATGCTAAAATTATAATAATAACATTTTGTTATGTCTAATCATAACAGAAAAGAATTATAAACTTTGTACCAAAACATAGAGAATTGGAAGTATTTGAAATTAATCAGAGAAATGAAATAGTGAACTGAACAATGCCTTAATGCCAACTACTTGGGGTTGGCTGCATGATTTTTTATTTTTTATTTTTTATCATTCAGCTTTTATAGAGCAATATCCTCTGTATATTCCTTAGCAATCATGTGTTTTTGCATTACCTCGATCCACTTTTATTTTGACCTTCTTCTTGTATAACAATATGTGTATATAAAACAAAGAGAAGCTCAACTAAGAACAAAAATGCGAACGGTAAGAACCAACAGAGCAACACTTTCTAGGGGGGGGCATAGAATTGTTAAAGAAAGCTTCTAAAGTTATCGCTTCTCTCTTGGCTAATGAAATCTGATTTAGAGTTAGCCAGTCTAGGCACTGAAAGAGACATCTTTTTATTTTTAATTTTTTATTTGAAAATGAGGACTTAAAAGAGTCATCTTAAGATCTGATGATATCAATTTTAACAAACCTGTCAGTTTAAGTCAATATGTACTTGTGTAGATGAAGCTTCCATGTTAGGGTACTCTGTGACTAATTAATTTTTGTTGATCTTATGTTTTGTTTATATACGTTGTCTTGGAATGTGGAATTTTCCCTTAGCTAAAACCCTACTTGTAGATGCCATTGCCCAGGTTAAATCACCTTTTCAAATTTCTTGCAATCCTCACTGCTTGCTATAGTTGTCCCAAATAGCTTCAACCCTGTGAGTTGCATATTATGTTCGAAGGTTATTCCATGTTGACTCTCTATGACTGGAGTAATTCAACTTTTGGAATTGCCAGTTATGTGGGATGGGAAATTATTTGATGGGTCATATTCCAGTAATTTTTGCAATCTCAAGCTAATTATGAGCCTAGTGGGCAACCATGATGAGAGGACTGTAACCATTTTGCTTGAGAGTTTACTGGGCTTTTGCTCAACTGCTAAAATTTATTGTGTTTTAACTAAATAATTTTCTCCTGGCTAAACCTTCCGATGAAAGGAAATTAAAGCTTTTTTCTGGCCACTTGTCTGCTACAAATTTTATTTCTTGACACAGTTGAAGAGATTAGAGCTGAAGCTGAAGCAGTTTGCAGAAGTGGAAACCTTCTTAATGAAAGAATGTGAACAGGTGGAGAGGACGAGGCAGAGGTTCGTTGCTGAGCGAGCCCGCATTATATCTACCCGCTTTGGACCTGCTGGGATCACTCCATCTATAAATATACCAAGTGCTGCTCCTACCATGGTTAACAATAACACCAGCAATAATAGGCAACAAGTTGTCTCAGCCTCACCTTCACAGCCGAGCATTTCTGGGTATGGCAATAGCCAACCGATCCATCCCCACATGTCGTTCATGCCACGGCCGCCAATGTTTGCATTTGGACCACGGCTGCCCCTCAATGCCATACACCCATCCTCGTCGGCTTCTCCTAATGCCCTGTTCAATGCCCCAGGCAATGCCCAGCCTAATCTCACTCATCCAATGTTGAGGCCTGTATCTGGGACCAGCTCTGGTTTAGGTTGAAAATCCGAGAAAGTGACTCATTTTAATTATGCTTTCTATCACTTTCTGCATTGGAGAAAAAAGAAGGGAAGCAAAAATGATGATACGGCGCCATCAAATGTTCGTCTGCCGAGCTGGATGGAAGTTACCAGGGGAAATTTGGATTGCTTGTGACAGACATGTGGTTGAGGATGCATCCAGGATTGGCCATGTGATGAACCAAGTGTATCAGGGGAGGTTAAATTGATTGCTTGATTCACTCATCATTTTCTCAATTTGAATTTTAAATTTTACAATATTTTACTTTTACTCAGGATCTTTAATGATTAAGATGAGAAAGAATTTGAGATGCTAAAGATGTTGCTAACTTTGCTGTACAGATGATGGAATATGTAGGGAATTTGAGCAATTTAAGGTTACATTTGATGGTATGGCAGTCTTAAAAGACACTCTGAAGTAGATGTTTCAAAAACATCAGGTATTTGTGATTTCTTTGCACTCAAGCCTCAATCCACCCCCACAAAGCCCTGCATTGAGTCATAGGTATGATATATAGTTTTTTTTTTTTTTTTTTTTTTTTCACACAGGTATAATATATAGTTGAACCCAGCAAATTAATAGTACAAATTAAAGGGATTTCACATAGTATCTTATAATAAAACTTCTTAGCCCAGTATTGTATTGGACCAGCTTGATCTTTACTTCTCTTACCGAAACTAGTGAAGATGGGACTATACTGTATAATTTCCAAAAATTGCGAAGCATTCCTATACTGTATAATTTCCAAATTTCAAATTTGTTACAACCATATTGGTAAATAATAATAATTTAAAACTTATACCTCACCACTACTTAAAAAAGACTTAAACACTAACAAGTAGAAGCAAGTGATGTGGTTAGTCTTACAGATGCAGGGACTCTCCCTATCCAACTTAATTGAACAGCCCAGCTCTTAGGAATTGTTGAACCCGTTTTCCAAGTGGGTTTGGGCATTTGGGTCGGTTTTTGTTGGCTCTATGAATGTAACAACAGTGTCTTTTCGAAAGGTGAGATAGATGACTGCAAGGATATAGATAGCCATGAGAGGAAACACTATAATCCCAATGAAAACATTTGCAACTTTTGGTAAATTGTTGTGAATTAGCCAATCCACGAAGCCTGTGCTTAGGTAATAGATGTTGATGCCGATGATTCCCAGCCCCACGATCCATGAGAACACAATCATCTGCATCCACAATTCTTAAAATTATTATTATTATTATTTTGATAATAATTCATTAATTGTAAGAACTTAACTGGATCAAAACCCTTTCTATCCCATATAATTAATCTTTTCAAATTAATACGATTTCAAAGAAATACATTCGATGATGAGTTACGAACCGACGCGATGATAATGAGTCGGCCGGCTCCCGACAATCCGCTGATAATAGAGACAATGAGACTCGGCGTAATGGCAATGCACCTAGTCAATAGGTTCCTTGCCCATTTCCTCATCTTAAGGTCCAAGAAACCCTAAATATCACACCACCCAAAAAAATTAATTAAGAACATATATATATATATATATATATACATACACAGAAATTCTCTTATGAGGATCACCTTACTTTAAGCTAAAGTAAGCATCTAACAGTAGAGCCGCCTGTGATGAAATTTTGGAAAACTGACCGTTGGATTAGATACCCCTATAATGTATGTCATGCCTGCCAAAAATCACAGTGATCCAACGGTTAGTTTTCCAAAATTTCATCACAGGCGGCTCTACTGTTAGATGCTTACTTTAGCTTAAAGTAAGGTGATCCTCATAAGAGAAAACCTCTATATATATATATATATACCGGTAGGTTCCAATGACACATAATTTGCAAAACTCAATTTTTACTATATGTAGTTTGAGACTTTGAGAAACATATTGTTGGATTAAATGTTTCGCTTAATTATACACATTATGCATATCCAAAAATTATGTTGATCCAATGGTTGGGTTTTCAAAATACAGACCACAATTTATTTTCAAAATTGTGATATTTTTTAAAAATCGGCCGTTGAATCAATATAACTTTTAGCATGCATGATGTGTATAATTAAAAAGAATACCTAATATTTCAACTATTGATATTTTAATTAAAATACTTCTCCCACATTAAATTTTACAAGACAACTGTCAAATTTTGTGTCACGGTAGAATCTAACTGATATAGAAATTAATTGTACAAATAAATAAAGAAAAATTCTTGCTCAAAAAAAATTATTTATAAAACCTGCATGCATATATACGTGGAGCTTTGGCCGGAGGCTAATAATGCAATGGCATAAAGGGTTGAACTAGACTGTCCGAACACATTCTGCATGCATATATACGTTC
The DNA here is from genome assembly GCA_017140935.1 of Hamamelis virginiana. NCBI lineage: Eukaryota > Viridiplantae > Streptophyta > Magnoliopsida > Saxifragales > Hamamelidaceae > Hamamelis > Hamamelis virginiana. Next base: position 95 of record JAESVK010000351.1, on the reverse strand, counting down.
GTAAATTGCATATATTGTTTTTGTTAGGGTTAATTGGTGTTAGTGCTTAACTAATTAGAGTTATAAATTTAGAATAATTTTTTTACGAGGACTTC
>JAESVK010000350.1:0-15654 GCA_017140935.1 Hamamelis virginiana | reverse complement strand
CTTATTCTTAGTAAACGATATTCTAATATTCTAACGGAGTCGGTTAAATGTCATAACATCCCGGCCCTCTCTGCAGTTTTGAAGACCTGAGGGTGCCATTAAGAACCGCTGTTTCAAACAGCGGTTTATTCAAATTTTCTCAAAAACCGCTGTTTCTAATAGCGGTTTATTGGTTTGACCCAGTCAGAGGGTCACTCTTGTATATATTTTCGCACGAAGGTCAGAGTTGTATATATTTATTTTTAAAAGGTCACTTTTAAAAAAAACTCGAAAAGCTGTGAAAAGAAATCAGAACTTTCAGACGGAAGTACGCAACAAATCATTGAGCATTTCCTCCTGCCAACTGATAAGATAGCTGTACCGCTCCAGCCACTTATATATGTCATACAATTGGGATTTGGCACAATAATATAAATTATGAAAAATTATAAATAGTGGTTGGACAATCGATTTTTAAATTATAAATTATAAAAAATTATAATAGTATCAACTGTGAAAACTCTCAAAAATTTTTAAAGTTTATATTTTATAAACTAATCATTAAATCATTATAAATTTTATTTTGCATAAATGATATACATAATAAGAATATACAATATAAAAGTTAATTTTTCAAAATACACATTTTATATTAGTAAAAAACTTAGGCACCGTTTGGATTTGTTTTTTATAAATACATATTTGCTTTTATACAATTTTTCTCAGAAATTACAAATTTTTAAGTACTTATTACAAATTTTTAAAAGAACAAATAAGTACTTATAAAAAAACAAATCCAATCGGTGCCTTAGGTACTCAAGTAAACTTACATAAGGACTTTCTCAAGAGAAAATTACACAATTGGGATATTAAGTGTTAAACAGTCCTCTTCTAAGTAGGTATCATTTCTATCAGACCCAAGAAACCCAACAGCCACCATTAATGTTGCTTTTCACCCCACTTATCAACAGGAGTTCGCGGTTTCATCACCCACGACTGGATGGTGGTTTGCCCCATTTCAATAAGTTACTTTTTTTAAAAAAATTTTAACAAAAAATGAATGATTTTGTACATATATTAATAAAGATTTGGTGTTTTTTTTGCTGTGCAATGATTTGAACTTGAACAAAACACAATCTTTGAGAAATTAAGTGAAAGTTAGGATTTTGCCCCATTTCAGTAACTTAGGGACTAGGCGTTCTTTGTTCATTTTAATATCAATGGGTGGATTTGAATAATAGACTTAAAAAAGATTTGAGCATGGCCCAAAAAAAAAAAAAAAAAAAAGTTGTATATTGTTGTTTCAAATCCATAACGGACCTCAACCCTTTGATATTCAAAGCAATCAAGGAATGACCTGAACACAACTTTGGCAAAACGGATTAAAAAAGGTAAACTATCCAAACTAGAAATGGCAAGAGCCTCTTGATTATTGGACCATGTAAACAAAAAAAGAAAAGAAAAGAAGGAACCCACGTCATCCATCACCACAGCTTCAAAAGGTCCCCCCATTCTCTCTCTCACTCTCTCTCTCTGCCCATCAATTTTCTTTATAGGCCATAGAGTTTTCTTCCCTTTATTTAAGTCTCACAGTATGTGCCTACTACTCTCCGAACCCTATATTTCAACTGCATGAAGCGATTTACTTAATTTGCCTTTAGTTTGATATCTAACATATAGCTAGCTAGGCAATTAGATTATAGTATATAGTACTCTCTTAATGGAATAAATTTTTGTTTGACCTTGCCGCATTTTTCTTCTTGCATTCTTCTTATAGAAAGGAAGAAGGATTCTGATATTTGGGAGACATTGAGAGTTTAGAGAGAGAGAGAGAGAGATTTAAAATGTTCGATGTATTACTGTTAGTGTGGTAGTTTTAAAATCCATATTTTAAAACAAAAAGGGTAGGTTACAAATTCAAAGGGTAGGTTATAAATTAGGGAAAATTATCCAAACCCGCATAATTTAAATTCTATACCATGAGGTCCAACACCCTCTAAGATTTAATGTGAGATCCTTACAGGATATTTTAAAGTCAACCTTTTTTTTTTATATTGACATATGGATTACATTTATTGTGGTTTCCTTTTAGAGTTTGCAACTATATGAGACTCTTTATGAGACTATTATATATATATATATATATATATATATATATATATAATGATTTTTTTAGTTCTCTTGGGTTGGATAGAAGTTGTATCAGAATTGAATAACTTGGAAAAAAAAAAGAAAGAAAGAAGAAACATATGTTGTGGCCGACAGTGAATCAAGCCACGCCTAAGCTCACATTAACGAAGAAAAAAAAAAGAAAATGAAGAGAATGGATGCAAAGAGGTCAGCGGTAGCTAGCATTTTTTAGCATAGCTGGGTTAATATAATAGGCTTGTGGGATTTGAGTTCAAGAGTTCGTTTTTATATTCGGACGCTATGGATAGTACATTCAACATTAATGAATAACTCACGAAGCCACATGGAATGTGAGTCATAAATATAAATACACACATGTTTATGAGGATCATAGAATAGCAGATAAATTGGCACTAAAATAACCAAAATAACATAACAGAATGAAAAAGATCACCACTAATACATTTAAGCCCATGCTCTGAAATCTGGTCACAATAATTAAAAGTTAAAAGGCTTGGAGGTTTGAGCATTTTTTCACAAGAGACAACCCAGTACCTGTCACCTCAGAACCAGAAAGATGAACAGAAAGTGACCCTCCTTGTGAAGAGATGACATCCATTCAACTGTCCTTTACTTGAGGATATTCTCCCAAACAAACATCCTGCCAACATTAGATGGAAACCTAGAAAGTAAGATAACTTTATTAAGAACTAACGAACACAACTATGATAAGATTTCAAATTTATAGAGGATAAGAAGTTACCTCCTCAAAAGGCAAAGCATTATTTTCAAAACCCAGGGAGGGATTTTTTTCATGAATGCAAATGACATATTTCTTATATAAATTTTAATTATAGTTGGTCACAATGAAAAATCATATGAATGATAAAATAGCATATAAGTCTTGGAATAACAGTTTGATTACAGGTCGCCGGGCAAGCAAATAGTTCTCAGAATAAAAAAATGCAGGTACAGGGGAATTGCTATAAGCCCATACTAAAAAATTCTATCAGCAACAATGAGGAGCGAAGAGAGAGAGTTGGGGGGGGGGGGCCCCATTATACTGTCATGATTTGACTCATCTTAATTAAAAAAAAAATTAAGATTAAAATTGTCCACAAAATCGAAGTCAAACCTCACTTTTTTTGAAGTCCCTTCCAGCACTTCTGTCTCAACATATCGTACTTCCAAGGCCAACATAATGAATTGCATGCTGAAAATGAACTATCCAATTTAATCAAAATTTTATTTATTCTTTGTCTTCATTGAATTCTCTACGGTTTTGAAATGTGCAAAAAAGTTGGTCCCCTAATTTCCTTCAACAAAAAACACAACACTGCAAGAACACCTAAAATTTGAAATACAATCTTTCGAACTCCGAAATGAAGAAAAAACTCATAGATTAATAATTTTTGAGATATTAAATATTCAAACAAAAATCTAAACACAATAAAATATAAAAAAATATAAGTTATTCATTAATATTTTTTTTTTCTTAATGTTCAATTTACTTGAAGCTTTTAAAAAATAGAAATAAGTATAATATCTTGAACACTTACCAATACATGGGTTGCGAATTTGAACATAGTTTATTTTTATGTAGATTGAAAAACCACTGCAAGAGAAGGAAAATGTTAAAGGTTAATAAATATTTTAATAGAGGATTAATGTAAGACAAAATTGCTCAAAATAGATAGTCAAGTTAACAATTAAAGGTTTAAAAAGAATAAGCAAAAAAAAAACAAAAAAACAAAACAAAAGACTTACTTGTTCTTCTACTTTTAAGTACTAAACACCCAAATAATTTCTTTTGCATCTTGGATTCTCTATTAGGTTGTACTATAATTTATTTATATTGATTTCATTTGTAGGAGCTCATTCCCAAAATCCAAATCCCTAACACCCAAAAAAAAAAAAAAAAAAAAAAAAATGGGAAAGATCCTAATCAAGCCCTAAGACCCAAAAAAATTAGAAAGAAAAATATAGAAAGATAATGAGAGTGGAAAAACAAACACCCAAGGAATTTGTTTTGCATTTTGGATTCTTTATTAGGTTGCCCTAAATTTCATTTTTTTTTTTTATTTCTCTTTGCATCTTGGGTCATTTAAAAATTTTGAAAATTCTGCCCATTTGGTTTTATCTAGGCTTTGCCAACACCTGTATATGAGAGCCAAAGACTACTAATAACACCCATTGCATTTTTTTGGGAAATTCAAACCCACAAAACCAAAAATCCCAAACCACATCTCCCACATATCCATATCAAACCCTAATAAAGTTTAGTGAGCATAGAATGGAACATATTACTGACATTATGAATCCTTTCAAGACGGGATCAAGAAAAACTATTTTTGGTTTAAATCTATATATTTTGAAAACATAATATTTCTTCAATTACTCCATTTTCCTTTTCACATGTCAAGTATGATTGCCAAACCCCAGATTGGGCAGAGCACCAATTTGACAGAATCCAAAACTTTACAATAACATCGAAAGAACAACCAGATTACCTTGGATGCGACATTAGGAGGGTGTTCAGTGTTCCTATCTTTTACTCAGTTACTCCTACAGAATTTAATCACACACAAATATATAAATCTTCCACAACTCAGGTTCTCAAATTGCTTTTTGATTGCTAGTGATACCTCCTTTAAAAGGTTTATTAAACTGATGTTTCCCATAAAAGATCAATGAAACATAGCATGAATTAGTTGCCCATGATAAATAGCCGTTAAACCCTTAAGCTGGTCTTGGTTAGACAACATAGACGGCTCTCGCAAACACTACTGCGTACTAAACTCTCTCAAATGTCCACGAAATAATTAAATCTCCGTGCCAGAACTAAAAATAGAATAAATCTCACAATACCCATGTTACACTTAGTTCTTCTGGTTGCCAACAAAACTGTGAAAAAGAGAGAACCGAAATTTGGGAATATCTCTTTTTCTTCATTTTGTTTTCTAATAAGGGAAAGGTCCAACCTGTTCAAGCTAGTTAATTGCACAAGTGTAGCCTAGTTAGTCTTTTCAGTTCCTCTAAAACCAAACACAGTGCAAATATATATCATATATGTATATGTATTATGTAGTAAATTATGTATTATTTTCTTTTCTTGCCTTTTCTCAGCAATAACCAAAACAACAAAAATATTCAAGCAAATTGAGAATGCAAAAATATTCAAACAAATGGATTATGGTTCATCACAATTATAAATCCCACAAAATATGAAATATTGCAAAAATATTATTTTCTTTTCTTGATGCTTTTTAGCTTCTACTCGCATGTCCTAGAGAGAATATTATTTGTATGTTGGAACCCCAAATTGCTCAACTGTAATTTGCCGCAACCATATACATCTCTCCAGCCAACTAAAATAGAATTTATCAAACTATGATGGTACACTGTATGGTGCATTTCTGGTATGAAAACTGAACTGGGAAAAAAAATAAACATGCATATATCAATATGGAGAGAGAGGGAGAATTGAAAAAAAAAAAAAAAAAAAAAAAAACATACATATATAGACATTTTTCGATGCTCATGCACATTTTTTTTAGGCATAATAAAACTAATCCAAAAAGTCCATCGGTGTGGAGCTTTATACCACGAGATCCAATTTTATATTATGAAATTTATGAGGCAAAATATTATATTTTTATGATTTATTTAATTCAACTAATTAATATTTATAAATTTTTTACGGTATTAATTTGTCTTTAGTTGCCTATCACAACAAACTGCAATGACTTGATCAATAACCTATGGTGCTCTCATTTTTCACATTTAAAACCCAAAATTGCCTTTGAAGCTTGAACAGAGTCAACAACATCGAAGTCAATGTCTTCACATAATTTTGAGTATTTGATTCAATAATTCGACCGCCATATTTACTCCTCTCTCTCTCTCTCTCTCTGGTAACATCTCTCTCTCGTCTTTAACTCTACTTAAAGTGTAATTAAGATGGATCATTATCCAAATAGTTTTTGGTTTGCCAAAAAATACGCCTTTCACCAATCAAAGTAAGTCTTCCATGTGCGAGCATCATCAGATGCATTATTGATAACTTTGAATTACGCTTTTGGAAGCTAATACAAAATACCTTTAAAGTGAAAATGCCTCTTCATTAACTATTTCAGTAGGGTTCAGCAACTCTCAATAAGACCACAAGTATACTTTATGATTATGGTATGGTGATATATAGCAATGTTGAAGTTTTTTTATTTTATCTTTTTGCATTTGAGGCTGCTTATAGTCAATTGTTGTATTCAAATGATTTCTTGGTTAAATATGATTCAAAAGCATGTACTTATAATGCTTCGTTCCTGTATAGTCCACCCACCTATTTGGCTGATCACTATGTAAAAAAGCAACACCATATATATATGCATTTACGTGTGTGTATATATATATATATAAGGGGCGGAGGGAGGGGCCTGCCCCTATTTGGCATGTGAAACTTGTGTCATGTGGCCTGCCCCTAGCCCCACTCTTTCTCTCTCACTCTCTCTCTCTCTCAATTTTTTCTAATTTGCTGCCAGCCTGCCACACGCCCATGCTCCCAGAGTACCAGCTACCACACTTTATCCTTCTTTCTCTCTCCTCAGTCCTCTCTCACCTAGTCACCTTTTGGCTTGCTGAGCAAGCTACACCCTGCTGTCCAGCCATCAGCCATGCGCCCATCAGCCCATGCCCCTCTCTCTCTCAGTCTCTCCCTCTCTCTCTTTTTCTGTTCAGTTCTCTTCTTCCAATCGTGATTTGCGTCCAGAGAAGATCAGCAGTAGAAATGCAAAGTGCAATCCGTGGTTCTCGACTTCTTGCATCAGAAATCAAATATTAATCTAAGGTTTGGTTTTACGAATTTAATACTGTATTTTTCCTGAATTTTCAAACCTTTATTTTTTTTATTTTTTTTTATTTTTTACGAATTTAACCTGTAATTACTTGTTGCTTCTCTGTTCTTCTTATTGGATGCTGTGTAATTTTATTTACAAAAGAAAATTACATTTCATTGATATCAATCATGTTATGTTCCAAGTGACCAATTTGAGTTGACTACCCCCATGATATTGCGTATCCCAATAAATGGTTTTCCATGTAAGATTTCTCATCCTTGTGCAAGTAATTCATGTTCCAAATAACACTAAGGATTTGTAAATTATCAATTATATGAATTGTGTTGACTTTTATTCTTCATCCATCATGGTGCTTACTGCAGCATTGTTCGTTTTTGCAATTGCTACATGGTTTGCGATGGACATAAAGATCTTTGTGAAGACAGACACTATTTGGCCGATCATCCTGGATTGGTTCCTGTGACCACTGCACAGGTGTGTTTTCTATTCATTAGTTGCTTTGTGCTCTATCTTGGTTGATCACCTGATCAATACTATTAATGGATGCAACTATTAGGAAACCTGACCCACTCATCTAAATACTTCCCATAAATTCATGAGAATGGTGGTATCAAATTAAATTCAATCAATATTCTTTACCCCAATTTGAAATGCTTATTCTTTGCCATTTTAATTTTATTGTGTGTTTTTAAAATTTATAGGAATTTAATTGGTGTTAGGGACTTTTAGGGTCATACAAACATGTTGAATTGTTGTCTTGTTGATCTATTTTGAATAGCCTTTATGTTAAATGCAAATGGGTGGATAGATTATGATAATATATTGATATGTTCATATGCTTGGATTGCTAAATTTGCTGGAAGTTTAGCCATTAATAGATAATCAAAATTAGATAGTTAATAACTCTAGGATTATATGAAAGGTAAATTTAAATAAATGAACTTAATTTTGAAACAGTTATGGAGAAGTATTTTAAAAGAAAGGCGGAGAGGGCATTTTCTGGTATGAAAATTATGAAGACTGAATTGCGCAATAGAATGGGTGATCAATTCATGAATGATGCCTTGGTTGTATACATTGAGAAAGATATATTTGATAGCATTGACAATGAGGTTATCATTCAAAGCTTTCAAAATATGAAGACTCGTCGGGGACAGTTGTAAACGTATTAAATCGATATATTATCAATCAATGTTGAATTTTTTTGGATTATTGGACAGTAGTGGTCCTTTTTTCGTATGCTTCTTGTATGCTCGGATTTTGGTATTTAATATTAGTTTAATAGTTATTTTTGATGTTGTTATTTTCGATTAGAAAAATAATATTTGTAGAAAGTTGAAGTCTGTTGACTTAATTTCTAGAATTAGGGAACATTAATATTTACTCAAAGATTTTGACCCCCTTCAAGAAGATTTCTGGCTCCGCCCCTATATATATATATTGGTTGGCATTGAAAAAAAAAAAAAAACACCCACCCACAAATTATATATAAAAATGGAGAGAAAAAAAAAAATGTAAGGAAAAAAAAAAACCCCAAAATAAATATATAGAGAGAAACCAGAAAAAATAAAAAATAAAAAAAAAAAAAAAAAAAGAATCACTTGGTCCGTGGAAGCAGCAGCAGCAGCAAGAATCAATACCACTACTCAATAATATTGGATTAGTATATATAAGTAATGTTGTTAGTGATACAAGTAATGTTGGGATAGTACCTAAGAAAAATAGAGCAAACCATTTTCAGTTTAAAACCATACCTTAAGATTCAAATCGGACCCAAAATTGAATTGCCAATTGCAATAATGCAAGAATCAAAGTCGAAGACCTCAGGAATGTTGGATTTGGATCGAGCTCTCCGGTGTTGGCAGCCATGTTTTGGTAGCGGTGCGGATGAAAACCCTAGCAGCCCCAGCCAGTCCTTCTTCATCCTCTATTGAAGAAGCCCCTTCAAAACCCAAATCATAAGCTCCAGCGGCAGCTCCTACATATGCACCACCTATATTAAATTAAAACTTATATAAGAGAATAATCTAAAGAGAGAGACAACAATAAATAGAGAGAACAATATTATTATGCATGTACATAGCTATCTATATGTATTTATGAAAAATGATGGAAGAGATCAAATCACAGGTGATGCAAAAAGGTGCATAAAAAATGTTTATGTCGCCATGTTATACCAGTATTTGCAAGGATTTGTATGTTAGATATATATGAGCCTTTGGCACCATCTCACACGCACCTACCTAAGACCATGAAGTCATCTAACCCTTTGAGCTTAACAAATGTTTGTTTCTACCAATAATTATGTTGGGTGTATTTATGAATCCATGTTTGTATATACCCAAAATACATTAGTCCTCTATCAAATAACCATATCATTTTAATTGGTTCACACAGGACTTTCCACAAACACTTAGTAGGCAAACTCAAAAATTGACAGAAGCCATACCCACTTTACATAGCATTATTAAAGCCATAAGAAGAGGGGGAGAGAGAGATGATAAACCCTATAAATAAAGCTCTACAAAGGGGAGAGAGATATAGAACAGACCAATACAAATTTTCAGTCAAAACAGAACAAAACCTTATGAAGCTTAATAGAGAGATGGAGAAACACATAAAAAGATAGAAGGTACCTCCGAGAGTGGAGTTGCACGAATCCAGTCGATTAGCAGCAGTACAGAATGATTCAGAGAAAATAGGCACTTTGAATCAATAACAGAACTAACCATTTTTAGTTTAAAACCATACCTTAGGACTCAGATCGGACCCAAAATTGAATTGCCAATTGCGATATGCAAGAATCAAAATCAAAGACCACAGGAATGTTGGATTTGGATCGAGCTCTCCGACGTTGGCAGCCATGTTTTGGCAGCGGTGCGGATGAAAACCCCAGCAACTCCGGCTAGTCCTTCATCCTCTATTGAAGCAACCCCTTCAAACCCAAACGCATTGTTTTAAAACTCGGACCGTTCATCCAATCGGAAAAGTTACCGGGTTAAGGGTCAACCGGTTCAACCGTCGGGTTAACAGGATTGAACCGTAACGTCATAAATATATTATTTATTTATTTATTTATTATAATAAAAGCTGTAAATGATTCAAAATATAATTTTTTTAAAATGTTTGTACAATCAATTCATATATTTGAATTTATGTGCAGTCATCAAAATTGATAATTACTATTGATCAATCTTTATTATATATGTTTTTTAAAATGCAAGATAAAAATATTGTATTATTAAATGCTTGGGTTTCTTTTTGCTATTTGGAATTTTTTTAGACTAATTTGTCTTTTTAGCCTTCTTGGCTTTAAGAGGTTTTTAAAAAAATTGGGACTATTTTAGTCATTTTAGCACCTCAAAAAAAATAAAATAAAAGGGGTTGACCGGTTTTTTAACCAGGTTAACCGGTTCAACCGCCGATTGAACCGGGGGGTTGACCGGTTTTTGACTTAAATGGGTTTTTGTGGGTTAAACCAACTGGAGAGGGGGCCGGTTCAACCGGCCGGTTCGGTCCGGTCCAGGTTTAACAACATAGCCCAAACGACGGGAGAGAGAGAGAGGGGAGTGGGAGAAAATAATGGCTACGCATCCCGAGATAAGAGGGAGATTTGAAATTTAAATTTTGAAATAAATTAAATATTTGATAAGAGAGAGGAACATCAATGAAATTTTTCCAAGTCAAATAAAGGGTGTGATTTGAACCAATAAAAATGTAGGGATGGAGTGAATCAAGGTGAGAAGAGAATGGGAGGTTAGTCGAGGTGCGCGCAGGAGGGTAGCTCAGATGGTTGGGTTTCGGCATATCAAGTCTGAGGTTCCTGTTTGGAATCTCCTAAGTCACCTACCCAAAGTATTGCCTTCCGTCTTACTCGGTGTCCGTGGTTAGTAGGCTATTGTGGTCACCCGGAGATTAGTTGAGGTGCGCGCAAGCTGGCTCGGACACCCTCGTCATAAAAAAAAAAAAAAAAAAAAAAATGGGGAGGGAAAACCAAAGAGAGCGCCATGTGGACAAACTGCTCTATATATAATAAGATATATATGGGTCATGTTCCCTAACCATTCTTTTTACCATTATTTCTACCATCCATTTTCAAAACACCAATGTGGGTCAAATATTTTGAGAAACTTATTGTTTGATTATATACTTTTCTTATATAAGTCATATATACCAAAAATTACATTGATCCAACGGTCATATTTTAAAAAAACTCATATTAAAAAACTGCGATGTTTCTAATTATAATAATTTTTCACAGTGACATTTTTCAGAAACTAACAGTTGGATCATTGTGATTTTTGGCATATGTAATGTATATATGTAGAATATATAATCCAACGGTCGATTTCTCAAAATATTCGATCCACATTGGTGTTTTGAAAACAGAAAATAATGGTAAAAAAAAGGGTTAAGCTCGATATAGTACCACAAACTTTTTTAAAAGTTTCAATGTGGGCCACAAACTTTTAATTGTGTCAATTTAGTACCAATTTAAAAAGATGGATTTCAATGTTGACCAAATCGTGTCTGCCGTCAAAGAACTCAAATGGAACGATGATGTGGCAGTTAAGTTTAGCTTATGTGGGACTGATGTGGCATCTCAGCCCACTCAGCCCACATAACCTAAAATAACACTAACGTTGACATCACATGACCAAACAAGCCATCATCCCCACGATTTAGGGCAGGGAAAGGGGTTCTTGCACATTAGTAAACCTTAACCCAAAATCCATGGGTCTCTCCCCCCAGATTTTGGAGGAGGTAATTTGCGTTAGTTAAACATCTCTTACAACAGACTTTCTGAAGAAATTCCATAGGAATTTGTCGGGAAAATGCTTGAGAACATTACTATGGATCTCTCATTCAACAATCTCACAGGCAAAATCCCGAAAAGTAATGTTTTTTTAAACCAGGTAACGAAGTCATTTTCCGGGAATCCTGATCTATGCGCAAAACCTCTCAAAAACCCATGTAATATTCCTTCAACGCTCACTAATCCTCCAAACTTCACTAACACCACTTCTCCCCCTGCAATTGCTGCAATTCCGAAGACAGTAAACTGAACAGAAGTACCCACGTCACCAGGTACAGCAAGTGAGTCTCAAGAATAGGCTAAGGCAAGGTACAATTGTAGCAATTGTAATAGGAGATCTCGCTGCAATTGAAATTTTAGCTCTGCTTTTCTTGTATTTATACCAAATGAAGAAGAAAAAGAAGAATAGTACTGTTACAAACAAGATAGATGCTAACGTGGCGAAAGACGATTGGTCGTCATCATCGTCAGAATCGAGAGGAATTACAGCATGGTCGTGTTTGAGAAAAAGAGGGGACGATAAAGATACATATGAAACTACTAGGTCTGATAGCGAAGACGAGAATAATAACCAAAAGGGTAGTGGTCGTACAAATCAACGGCAACAAGAGCAAGAGCAGAATAAAGGAGGGGCATTGGTGACCGTTGATGGGGAAAAAGAGCTGGAACTTGAGACTATGCTAAAAGCTTCGGCTTATATACTGGGCGCTACTGGTTCGAGTATAATGTACAAGGCTGTGCTTGAAGATGGTAAGGCGATGGCAGTTCGGCGAATTGTAGAGAGTGGTGCGGAGCGGTTCAGGGACTTCGAGAACTAGGTTCGAGTCATTGCTAAACTGGTTAGGGTTTGCTAATGTGCAAGAACCCCTTTCCTTGCCCTAAATCTTGGGGATAATGGCTTATTTGGTCATGTGATGTCCACGTGAGTGTTATTTTAGCTTATGTGGGCTGAGATGCCACATCAGTGCCACATAAGCTAAACTTAACTGCCACATCATCGTTCCGTTTGAGTTCTTTGACGGCAGACACGATTTGGCCAACATTGAAATCCATCTTTTTAAATTGGTACTAAATTGACACGATTAAAAGTTTGTGGCCCACATTAAAACTTTTTAAAAAGTTTGTGGTACTAAATCGAGCTTAACCCTAAAAAAAATGGTTAGGGGAACTTCTCCCTATATGTATATATATATCCAAAGGGTGATACTATTTGCTTGTGTGAACTACCAAACACCATCCTTGTAAGCTTGGTGATATCTCTCTCCATCCTGATGGAAAGGAAAGGCTTAGGAGTTCAAATTTACGAGCATTTCCAATGCCAAAAAGCCACTTTTGGTCCTCCAAAGCCATTTTTGGGCTAGCTACAATAAAAATTGTTAGGCATAAAAGCTTTTTTATTTATTTTTTTATTTTTCCTCTCTCCCTGCAACCAAGCACAAGTTCCCGTATATTTTGAATGTCTTGAAGATAAAATAGTTTGGTTAAACTTTTGGCTAAGCCAAAATGTGGAAGGCCTTTTGGAAGATGCAATTTGAGAAATTTAGAGAAAAAACAGCTTTGGCTTCCCCTTTGAGTAATGCCGAGACCTCTTGTGGATTTTGGGTTGGAGGTTCTTGTTATGGCTATTGTCACCAAAATATATGGGGTTCTAGTCATGATGTTTTGAATTTGAAATGCACCGAATGCACATGTTCTATCATAATGCCGGGTATTAAAAAGTGTAGTATATATAATTGATAGTATATTTATCTTTTCCATTTTGACACAATTTTGATATATCCTTGCATTAATTGTCATGACATGAATAAAAATAGCAACTGAAAACTTAAACTTAATTACTTACCTCTTCAATTCAAGATCCATCGGTAGGTTATAATGGAACTAATTAAGGCTGCAAATCAAAGGTGCGATATCAATATCAATAGCTCAACTGAGGCCTATTTGAGATTATAATTTAATTCATTAGCATAAAATGAAGAGGAATTTGGCTAAAAGTCCTTATTCAGAAGATTTTCATGCCAAAAGTCCTCTCAACATATTTTCTTCTCAAAAGTCCTTTTGGCATAAATTGGACAAAAATACCCCTCCTTTTAAACAACCTTCAACGCCACCTACACCCCCAACCCCCGGGTTCACTACGTCACACCCGTAGTGACCTGAGTCAGTTTCCTATATCGGAAACGCAGGTCACTACGCCAACGCAGGTTACTACGCCAGAAAATACAGGTCACTACGCCGGAAATGCAGGTCACGAAGCCGGAAAAAACAGGTCACTAGGCCGGGAAAAAAAAAATTTCTTTTTCCTTCATTTTCTCATCAACCAAATAAAAAATTAATTTTCTTAAACGAAAATTAATCTGAAAATCTACAAAATCTTCACAAAAATGGAGTTATTCGGGCATAAGATTCATTGTACGCCACGAAATTAATTGGGGATTTTGCTCTCTCAATTAGACTAAAAATGATTGTATCTTCTTGTCCGATCAATGATTCTCTCACAGTTTCAAGCGTCCACACATTTGCTGAATCAGAACCTGCTTTCTCCATAAATCTACGCTACAAATAATCAAAATTTGAAGAACACAAATTACAGTAAAATTGGAAAGAGAACTAATCTGTTTGGTTAGTGGGAAAACATAGGAAAAGAAAAGAAATCCAGGCGAAATCTTCTTGGATTGCAAACGTCTTTGAGATTTCATAGTGATAGGAGCATTTGCAGTGGTCATGGTAATCAGATTGACAGACCTCGGAGTTCCACTCTGCAACTGGCTGAAGTTGCGATGACCAAGAGTCTCTCCGATCTTTTGCTCTGCTTGGTGATCTGCTGCTCCGGTGTCGATGTTGTAATCTGCAGTGGCGCCGGGGATAGGATCTGAAAGTGGGCTGGATGAGGATGATGTGTCTGAATTTAAGCAACAAGGAAATCCTGATAGTTGTTCATTTGTTTCATTCATGAATGAGCAGAAATGTGGTTTTGCAAATAATGTAACTGGGTTTTTTACTTCCATAATGTTGGAGTCTAAGGAAGAAAGTGGTTCTGAAAGGGGTGTACTGATTCCACCTGATGATGAGCAAACATATGGTGTTGACGATAATGGGAATGAAAAAGAAAATATGGATCAGTTTTCTGATTTTCATCTCTCTCTCTCTTACAGTAATGGAAGGCCTATGATTAGTATTCGGAAGAAGAAGAAGAAGAAGAAGAGGAGGACGGGGGACTGTGTTGGGGATCTAAGGGCAAATCTGTCCGTAAAATAATTAAATTTTTGAAAAAAGGACTTTAGCCCTTAAAACTTTTATAATTAGGACTTTTCAAAGCAAAAAATATGTAGATGGACTTTAAGAAGTAATCAACTATAAAATGGGACGGTTGGCCAATTATGCCTAAAATGAACTAGATTTGGAATGAGTGGTAATACTAGGGGTGGCAAAATTAGCCCAAACCCATTTAGTAGTAATGTGTATGGGTTGGTACATTTTAATAAATGGGTCATAATTGGGCCACCCAATTAAATCCATTTATAATTAGGTTGGATATGGGTAACCCATGGGTACTCATTGGGTACCCAACTAATTAAACTCATTTATATGATTTTTGTTATCAGGTTTGGGACGTATACCCATTTAATTAGTACCATGTCTTGATCCATTTAGACCTATGTACATATATATAATGGGTCGACCCGACCCACAACCCATCTAATCATGGGTCAACCCATTATATATGGTAATTTTCCAAGAAAACTATTATTCCTCAATTTCATGTTCCACGTTGTTGCTCGTTTGTTATCATTAGCTGTATGCATTAAAAGAGAGGGCCCTAGTTGCTTATAATTTGGCCCATATATATATAGTTGCATTTAACAAAAATTTTAT
>JAESVK010000349.1:273315-285478 GCA_017140935.1 Hamamelis virginiana | reverse complement strand
AAAAAAAAAAACAATAATAAAGATCAGCAAAATAATCCAGAAAATTATTTAAAAATTTTGAGAATTTCAGAAATAGAGTGATTTAATCATACTTGATTATGATGGTTTGGAGAAACAGAGAGAGGGTTTGGATCTTTCTCTTCAGCCCCCAACAAACCTATAAATTCCATAGCGTTACTTCCAGAATCAACTGCAGTTACTGTGGAAAAACAAAAATACCCACAAGACATAACAATCAAAATCTCTAAGGGAAAAAAAAAAAAAAAAAAAAAGCCCAACAATCTCTCTCTTAAAAAAAATCATGAAATTACCTTGCTAAGAAGAGGTCTTGAGGAGCCTCTCAATTAACTTTCTGTCAATGATGCTATCATCAACAGCAAGAACATGGAACTGTGCCTCTTCGGCCATGTATCAAATAACAGTTAAGCAAGAAGAAGAAAGAAGAAGCAGAAGAAATTAAGGTGTGTTGCACCAAAGCAAAAATAGAAGAATAGAGGAGAAATGATGAATGAATACAACAGAGGGGTACATGACTTTTAAATGTGAACAAGACAATTTAGGTAGAGAGAGTTAAACACCTTGCAAAACTCCATAGTCAAGTTTCTACCTCATCATCCCAGGTTCCAAATTAAACTGAAAAAAAAAATAAATAAAAAGGAAATTACCCAATGAAGAGAGTTACCAAATGAGGATAAATTGCTTGCAAGAGAACCAACAAGAATTTTGTTTAAGCAACAACAAATAGAAGGAAATTGAGAATAAAATCTAAGAAAAATAAACAATAAGGTGAGAATATCACCTTCCCCTTCATCGGAAGCTCCGATACGTACACTGCCGACATCTTCGATTTTTGTTCCGATCACCAAGTGCTTGTGTTTTTGTCCGAACCAACCTTTCCTTACATCATAAAGTAAAGTGTTTGAATTTTTTTTCCCCAGTAATAAGTAAAATTTAAATAAAATTTAAGCAAAATACACATCTTCCTACTACTCGCCCTGGTTGAATAAAAACTGAATTATGTAACACCAAATAAATTGACGATAAAGCTAAAGAAAGAAAGAGCTCACCTGATCGGAGACCTGACGAGCAAAATCACCATTGTGTAGATACAGATGCAGGGAAAAATAAAGTGTAATGGATTAAAATAAGTCGAACACGTAACAAGTATCTGAAAAATAAAAGATAAAACATCAAAAAGTCCAAATGACAAACAGAAACTTATAGAAAAAAAAATGAAATCAAACAGGGAGTCCAAATCAGTATCCATTCCAGCCCATACTGATATAAGATACCACAAACGGCCCTTTTCACAGCCAACAGTCAGACATAAAGAACAGAAGCTATGCGAAAACAGAAATCCAGGGGAAAAAAAGTGTTTTTTAAAGGAGAAACAGCAGGAAGACACTACCGCACCACCGCCGAACAACAAGACACCAACGCCGGAGAAACCCTATAAAAGGGAAGAAGATCATACAGTCAGACATAAAGCACAGAAACTACGACGAGATCGAGCTAGAAACGACGAGATAGAGAGAGAATAAAGCATACCGGTATGGAGAATGCTATGCAGCAGAGCAGAAGAGAAACTAAGAGTGAGTCTGCGAGAGAGAGGAAGCGGAGATTAATAAGGCGGCAACCTGCCACAGTCCAGTCCGCAGGCTGCGCGACAGACGGCCTTGTCGGTTTCACACTCGATTGAGTCTGAACAATAGAGATTTTATTTCGCATTTGACGAATTGACCCACGCGTGTGAAACGTGAGAAATCTCGATCGAGCAATTGACACAATTGGCTGTCGTTTTGAGAGCAAAATCATGCGGATTGTTACCGTTTTGGACGGTTGAACAGTAACACGCCAAATTCGCAATTGAAGAGATTCGGCAATTGGAGCGCCGTTTCGAGAGCAAATCACAGCAGATTGCTGCGTTTTGGACGAATTAAACAGTAACTTTCCAATCCACTTATTCGCTCTTTTACATGTAAAGAAGATATTTCATTTTTAATATTATTAATGTATATGCTTTATTCTTTTTTAATTTTGGTAATATTAAAAATTCTCAAACTATTAATTAGACCCACGTAGTCCAATATTTTTAAAATATAATTAATCTATCTAAAATATATGTCTGGGTTACATAAAACTGATTTCCTTTTTCTTTTCCAAGAAAGAAACGAATTTAACCTACAAGGTGGTTTGATAAGAGCATTACTGCGTGTGGTCGAGTCATATTTGGGGATCTATACACGAGTTGGAAGGTTCTTCGGTAAGAGAGAGCCGAGGGATTTAGCAGAAATTCCGATCCGCTGCGACGGGAAAACATTTTGTACAAGCGTTTATTGGTATTGGACTTACCTCGTGTTTTTAATCCCTGCTTGTATCTGAAAATTGTTTGGTTTGTGTGTTGCGTGTGTTTAATCTACATGTGCTCTGATATCTTTGTGTTTCTTGATTTTTTAATCTCGATTAGGGTTTCATGAGGATTTTGTGTAGATGATATTTTAGGGTACTTAATTTCGATGGTAGTTGGTAAATTTCCCCTTTTTTTTGTTCTTGTTTAGGGTTTCTCGTGGTTTAGCATTTGTAGTTGTGATGATTGAATCATGTTTTTGATTCGTGATGTGGGATTCTTTTTGTTTTTGTGCATATTGTTCGAGCATTTCTTGGTTTTGGGTGTAGTTAGTGATTCTAAGATGCTATTTGTGTCTGAAAAACTGCTTGGTTTATATCTTATGTGTGTTTCAGTGCTCTGATATAGGTTACACCGTTACAGTTTTAGAGTTTTGGTTTTGAATATGTTTCTCTAATGATTTTAATCCCCAGAAAACCCTTATGGTTTTGAAAAACAATAGCATGCACCTGCGCACAAATGCGCACTTGCACACATACATATTCTATGTAAAATAAACACGAAGAATATAAAATTATTAGGTCTAAAGTTACATTTTCATCTGTTTTTTGAACTGATACGATCTGTTTCGGGGTTGTTTGATAAAGGGTCTGTTTGGGTTGTTACTTATCATTTAACCCTATTTATTACAAGTAGCCAGATGAAAATCGAACATATTTATTTCAAGTTTTCAAGATTTTGCTGTTAGTAATGTGGGATTTAATATGGTGCCATATTAGGGCTATTGGGCTGCTAGAGTGAGATTTTAGTTATTACCAGTTTCTGAACTGTAAACCTATCAGACAAGAGAGCTTGATTTAGTTTTTACTTTTTAATTTGTTTCAATATAAAGCAGACCAACCTATATGTTGAACTGCATCTTGTCCAATAAGTTTAAATGGCATCTCAGTGTTGTGGTTATGATAGCTGAGATTTGCAGTGCTGTGGATATGTTATTTCCCATTATAAGGAGTTCAATGATACCTTTTTCACTTTTGCTCAGTTGGACTTTTGAACTTTTCCCAGACCTGAATTTATCTCAACTTTTCATTGGATAAATTTTAATAAAATCCAAATATTGTAAATTAAATTTTAGAAAAAATAAAGCATTTTAAATCAGTGGATGTGACAAATTCCAGGATGTGGATGCTTGTACCTTCCAATCCTAATTTATATTATAGTGTTCATGTGGTTATTAACTAAGTACATAGATCTTCTAACCTTCAATGCTGAAGGGTAGATACAGTCTCATGATTCATGAATGCCGATTAATGATGTAAGATTGACTTGTTATTCTGTAATTGGATTATTACTCCTAAATTTACCAAAAAAAAATTATGATGTAAGATTTTCTGTTTAGAAGTTTTACTGAATAAATAATTTTGATTGATTTCATTACATAATCGTTAGGTGCCTCCATTATTCTCATTTTGCCTGATTTATAACCTTTTTCCTGAAAATTATCATTTCTAAATGTTGCAAATTTATTTATTTATTTTTTTGGGTTAAAGTATCCTGTTTGAATGAAAGGAAAAAGGAAAAGGAGAATGTAACTTTTATGTTGGCCATGATATATGTTAGGGTTTTGGTAATTTATACGGAACTTTTGATCTATCTTCACTCTTTTTTATGATTCCATTTAGGTCTCCAATAGCCCTTGATGGGTCATGGCGCACACAACTAGCTTCTGGGCACACATACACCAAAATCAAACCCCATATTTTTTTTTTTACCTTCTTTCAAGTAAAATCTTAAATGTATTAATTCTAGGGAAAAAAAGTACCGAAGTTGATTTGTTAAATAACTCTTAACCGTATGACTGAAGGCACCAAAATAGAGAATAGATACTTTTTGGAAACGGCTAGAGCTATGATGTTTGGGATCAATGGACAGAAATATATGTTTAGATTTTGGTTTTCGATCATTTTGTTGGTCTGTTTGGTTGCGAAAAAAAATTTGGAAAATTCTAGGAAACCTTCATGCCTTTTCATACACACTGTATCACATCCTATAACTACTTCTTTTACGGCCTTCAAAAACATGGTTTTGCCATTTTTTGAACAGTTTTCTTTAAGTGATATATTCTTGGGTTCTAAATTACTAGTTTATGGTCTTATTTCGCAACTTTACATGCATTTTTGACAAATTTTCTTTGTCATTAAATTATGCTTTAATCATTCCTTATTTTAGTTGTTCCCTAAGTTCTTTGGCCAAGTACATGGGCCTTCAGATACTCCTAGCTCTATATCCATCATAGGCACTTTGTCTCGAACTACATTCATCCATTTTGGGCCTCTAATTGCTTCCAAAAAAACTGATTACATATTTTTTGGAAGAACGTGCTCTTTTTGATGAGTAGAAAATCTTGAAACATAACTAAACACAATTTTACCATGAGAGTTTTCAAATGGCCTAAAGATTAATGGACCGACATTGCATGTTCTTGTCTTGGCCTACCATTGTTAGGGGTTTAATTTGTGTGGAATTGTTGAGAATCCAAGTTTAATTAAATTTGGTAGATGGCAATTAAAAAACTCAATGCATAGTAATAAATTTGGTAGATGGTAATCAAGATGAACATGTCCTATGCACTCCACTAGCCAATATTTGGGACATTTGTCTATGCAAAATCTCATTCAGCATGCAGGCTATATAAAAAGCAGGGATGCCATTTTTTTTTTCAAATTTTTTGTTTTCTCTTTTCCAACCAGTAGAAATTACTCCTATTCTAAATTAAAATCCTTGACTCTATTAAATGGGTATTACTCTATTTCTTTGTACAGATAGTTGTAGAAAACGTTTTGTGTGATGCTATAGGAGATAAGAGTGATCCTTGATCTGTTGGTCTTGGTCTCGGTTTGGATTCATCTTGTCTTGGAAATTTCGATGCATTTTTTTGCAAGCTTATGAAAGAGGCCTCTCTTAAATTTTTTGCCTTTGGCCTCAAACTTTATTGGGGTGGCCTTGGCTGTATCTATATTTTATTTCAATCCGTGCATCTAGGTCATTCTTTGTATCTATATTTGTATCTAGGTTATTCTCATCCGTGTACGGGAAGTGAAGAACTGGTTTGACAGTTCTCGTAACCATTCAATCCAGGTGAGTTCCTTCTCAAAACTGTAGTAGGTTAGCAATTTTTTTTAATAGAATTTGTTTTGCTGCACTTTTCTCATTTTTAATATATTTGATATCTCTTGTTCCTCTTCTTTAGCTTCATAACTGCTGGTATGCGGCGTACCTTCCTGTGGAAAGTTAAAAAAATAAAATAAAAAAGTTTTATAATTACGACATGAAGCAGACGGTAGGTTTGATCGACTGCTGTGTGTATATAAATATATAATTCAAAGGGTCAGGCGTCGCCGTTGAGTCCACCACCTGCAATCAGATAGCGATGGCCCTGAAGTTCCTGAACAAGAAGGGATGGCACACGGGGAGCCTCCGGAACATAGAGAACGTGTGGAAAGCGGAGCAAAAGCATGACGCCGAACAGAAGAAGTTGGAGGAACTCCGCAAACAGATCCAAGAAGAGAGAGAGCGTTCCGAATTTCGTCTGCTCCAGGAACAAGCTGGCCTCGTTCCGTACGTCTCTTTACTCTTTTTTTCCTTTTTTATTTTTTTATTTTTTTTAAAAGCAATCGTCATTTATCAATCGTTGAGGCTAGGGTTAGGGTTAGGGTTCGTTGAAGAAGCTTTCTATTTTGTTTCACTAAATTTGCCAAATTAATGCATTTATTTAATTGTCCTAACTAATTATGTTAACTTGCAGTAAGCAAGAGAGGTTGGAGTTCCTGTATGATTCTGGATTAGCTGTAGGAAAGGGCAGTTCTGATGGATTCAAGGCGCTTGAAGCCCCGCCCAAGCCTGATAATGAGGCAGCCTCTTCTTCAGCCAAGGTAAATTAATATAAATTAATTAAAAAAAATTTATGCCCTTCAAGCACTTGCATAGATACATACATACATAATACATACATGTAGATCTGCGTTGGGCCAATTGTAGAATAGATTTTGAAAAACCAGCTGTTGGATTGGATACATTTCTTATGAATTTCATGCTTGCCAAAAATCACAATGATTAAACTGTCGGTTTGTGAAAAATGTCACTATGAAAAGAGTATCTAATCCAAAGATTGGTTTTTCAAAATACATATCACATAGTTAGATAAATGCATCATACCGACTTTAACTAAAGTCAGCATATGTGCATAGGATCGAAACTATATATCTATATATAGCCCATAACTTCAAGGCCCAAAAATGTCACCACCTTGGTGTGTTGATCTTTGTTTTTGAATGACTTTGCCACAGGCATCTGTCCCAGGAGCTTTATTTGAAGATAAGCCTCAATCTGCTAATGATGCCTGGAGGAAACTCCATTCAGATCCATTGCTTATGATTCGGCAGCGGGAGCAAGAATCCCTTGCACGTGTACGAAATAACCCTGTCCAGATGGCCATGATTCGCAAATCCGTAAGTTTATAATTTTGCTGGGTCATTCTTTATGTACTGATAAGTTAATTGTTAGTGAGCATAAAGATAATGTTTGGGTTGTATTCATGGTTTTAAGTATCGGGTAACGGACCCGTAACGGTAACGGTAAAAGTGTAACGGGTATCGGGCATCGAGACCATAAATCTTTTTTTGTTTGGCACATCCAACCCCAAAAGTAGTCATACACATATTTTCACCTTGTAATAGTGTATATTAATAATTTTAAAGAGTTTTTGTGATTTATACAACATGATTTGTACATTTGTAGTTTATAATTTTTGTATTTTATTTTTAATAATTTTTAAAAATACTTTTCTAATACTTTTAGAAAATTTCTTATAAAGAATTTAGTGTTTTAAATTATATTAAATATTTTTATAATTTTAAAACTTTTTTCATAATTTTAAAATATTTATTTTTCAATATATTTTTATACATTTTATGATTTATAATTTTTAAAAATTATTTTTTTAGATTTTTATTTTATAATTTTTTCAAATATTTAAGAATTGCTATTAATTTTTAACATATTTTTACAAATATAAAAGAATTTTAAATATTTTTTATAGTTTTTTTAAATGATAAAAATAATTACAAAATTAAAAAATATAAATAAAGAATAAAATAATTAAAATATAATAATACTTTTAATCTATTTTGACTTTTCAAATCTCAGACTTCAAAAGAAAAAAAAAAAAAGTAAGCAAGCTGACCAGTTAGCTGTACATATGTCGGTGCATATATATAAATAAGTAAGAGGCACCAGTTAGCTATACAATGTCGGTGCAAAAGCTGTACACACACACACACACACACAGAAGTAAGACTGACTGCTGTAACGTCGGTGCAAAAGCTCACATCTCCGGAGACCTCCAACGGAGGCAAAAACTTCGTTGGCGGCCGGCGACTGCACCTTGCTGTACCGGCGACAACATCAGCGACTACAAAATGGGTTTTTCTCTATTTTCTCTCAATCTGCGGCTCTCTTCTCCTATGATGCTAAATTAAACTCCTCAAATCTCAAAAGATGCATAATAATCTCCTCTTCTTCATTATTCATATTGCTGATTTTTATTTTTTTATTTTTTTATTTTTTTAAGCCAAAAAAAGTTGGAAACATCCGATATGTAACGGCTTCTCTATGGGAATATCGGCTAATACAGGCCTATACGTATCATATGGGCCCGATACGATGTGAATTTCTATTCACATAGAGTAAAGGGGAGAGTCGCGTACAGGACCTTTGGAATTCCAATACGTATCGCCCGATATGTATGGTATCGCCCGATATTTAAAACTCTGGTTGTATTCAAAACAATGATGTAGAGAATCTTTGTCCTAATCTCCATTAAATTCTCTAGATCTTCTGTTTTCCGTGGCTGTGAAAATCTGAAAACATCAATTTATCTATGATGTCAAAGCAAAATTTTAAATATATTTGTGTGGGTAGATTTTTGAGTATAAGTTTATGTTATTTGATTCAAAACTTGGAGGTTGCATAAAATTCCTCTATTGTGCTCTGCTTGCTTTTGAATAAAGGGGAAAAAAAAAAGGAAAAACAGAAATGAAAATTCCTTCGGACGAGAGATTGTTTCTTGCAAGTTGAAAGAGCCTTCATCCTCTATTTGTATTTGGAAAGAGTGAGGGAAATGTTGGGAAAATGCTTACTTGGTCCAATAATCACATTCATATTGTTATGGATAGATTTTTTTTCTTGATTGACGTGGATGAGGTGTTTCATTATTATGTCTTGCAAAAGGTGGTTTCTAGGTCAATCCCTTTGGGAGGTGAGACTCATGTTAATAGATCATGTGATGTAGAACTTTAAGGGGAAGTACCGGTGAGTTATGGCTTGAAGGGAAGAAGTTGCTGTAATTTCAAAAATAAGTTTCTGAAATTTCTGGACAGCAACTATTTCATAATCTAAACTTTTTGTTCTACTGTGTCAGTAGGACATCTTGTCCTTTTCTCTTTTGGAAATATAAGTTGTTGCTTATATATATATATATATATAGAGAGAGAGAGAGAGAGAGAGAGAGAAAGAGAGAGAGGATCTAGTGAGCACTTCGCTCAATGAGCGCTTGGCGCTAATCCACATATCGTGACCATCCAATGGGGTAAACCCCGCTTGACAAACAACTTTGTTTTTTAAAAAAAAAAAATTGGAATGCACCAGCTGCTAAAAGGGCTACCGGCTTGGGATGGTTGTTTTGAATTGTTTTTTAGCCAATAAGCAATTCCCACGTTGCAGAAAGACACATAATGATCCAACGGTCAGTTTTTCATAGTTTTGAAAAAAATTCATGAAAAATTGTGAAACATTTGATAGTCTATTTTTATTTTATTTTATTTTTTAAATAGCTAATGAGCAATTCCCACGTGGCAAAAAGACACATATTGATCAAACTGTTAGTTTTTCATAGTTTTGAAAAAATTATGAAAAACTGTCACAATCTATTTTTCAAAAAAAAAAAAAAAAAACTGACCATTGGATTAATGTGATTTTTTGGGAAATTGATACGAACTTGGCACCTGTCTGCTATAATCGTGCTGTGTAAATTAGAGAATTGGGTTGCATGATGGAGTTGTGTATTACCCCGAGAGCCTGCACGGAGGGAGGCGTATGTGGTTTTAGGACAGCGAATATGTGACTCACATATTTCTCCAGCTGATAGAAGGGTGCAATTGTCACATTTTAAAAGTACAGGGGTCAATGTGTCACAATTGAAAATACAGGGGTTCAACGTGTTTCTAACTAATAGTACAGGGGAGCAATCTATAATTTTCTCTTTGTTTTAAATCAATTTTGGTCTCATGGGTATCATTTTTTGGGGTTAATCTGTCACGTGGGAATTGATTATTGGCTAATAAACAAAATCAAAACAACCATCCCAAGCCACTAGCCCATTAAGCGGCCGGTGCATTTCAATTTTTTTTTTTTTTATAAATGTTGTTTGTCAGGCATGGGGGACTTTACCCCTTTGGATGGTCACGGTTTCTCTCTCTCTCTCTCTCTCTCTCTCTATATATATATATATATATATATATATATAACAACATGAACGGCCTTACGCAAAGTTGCGTAAGGTTGCCTCCATATGGCCAATTTTAGATGACAGTTCGTAAAATTGACCATTGGATTAGATGCCCCTCTTCTGTATGTCATGCCTGTAAAAAATTTCAGTGATCCGACAGTTGGTTTTTGAAAAAACTGACGTTAAATAAATGGTGATATTTTGAAGAACAAGTTGTATATTTTCACAAAGACATTTTTCAAAAATCAACTGTCAGATCGTTGTGATTTTTTCAGGCATGACATACAGAAGAGAGGCATCTAATCCAAGGGTCTGTTTTACGAATTGTCATCTAAAATTGGCTATACGAAGGCGACCTTACATAACTTTGCGTAAGGCCGGCCTGAACATAGCATTCCTGTATAAAACAATAGTCTAAAGACTCTAAATTGCTATTATTTTAGCGTTTGAGGTTTAAGGATGAAGACTTAAAGGTCGGAGAAGGGTTCGGGATATAAAAAGTAGGGTTTATGGGTTTAAAGGATTGAAAATAAAGGTTTTTGGTGATTTTGGAAGAAAATATAATGACACAGACAATCAAGAAATAATATTGGAATCATTCCTTGAATTCCTTAGGCTTCATACTTAGGGTCAGTTTTCATCGCACAATTCTCATGAGCTTAGAAAATTTTATATATTTTATTCATTCATTCATTCAATTAAAAGAGAAACTCACAAGTCTATGTATAGAACTCTAATAAAACCTAGCCCTAGTTGAACAACGAAATAGCAACCAACTATTAACATTAACACTAATATGAAAATAGTAACCAAGGCCAACCCTAATGAGAAAATAATAGCTAGTCAAAATAGCAACTAGGACCAGCCCTCTTTGTCATATTTAAAGCACTTTGTGATGTTGCTGCCACACTTATGTTTTGTTTACCATTGCCTTCTACTTTGCTTGTGCAATTGGTAAGGATCGCGTAGAGATATTAGGTGTTGTCTTTATCGTCCAACCCTCCTCAAAGGCCCTCTTTGTGCTTAATTCTTTGGCTTGCAAGCTGAATCTTCTGGTTTTGGCAACTTCATGTACTGTTCTACTTTTAAGGCCATTTTTAAGTAGTTCTTAAGGCTGTAAATGTGAATGGTTATTAGTTCCTTGCAGATTTCAGCCCTTAAATCCACTTTTACAATGTGCGAGGGTCTATGATGAGTATGAGGTGTGGGATCCATCAATGCAACAATTGCCTCACCATTGGTTCGGCGTAGAGAGGTGTATGTTTGGTGGGGTGGGGTTGAACCTTCATGGTTCAAGCCCCATTTATTTTGCTAATTTTACAGATTGTGATTTGTTTTATTTGTTTTCAAGTCCCATTGGATTTATATGTTTGTTGATGACCTAGTAAAGTAAAAGTAGAATACAGTTGAGGTGCCATTTCTAATACTGTAATCTGCTGTTGAGGTGCCATTTCTAATACTGTTTGTGAGATGATGTGGGTAATATCTTCCTTACTGGAGATGAGTTTCTCTGCTGGTACCTGAATGAAGATGTTTGTGATAACCAGTCAGTATCCTAGCAAATTATGAAAGAACTATAGACCTGTAGTGAATTTTCACCTTACTAGAGACATGTGATGAATTGTTTCTTCTTAATCAGCAGAGATCATCTTGGACGTATTTTTTCTTGGCTTTGTTTAGAAGTCATTTCATGACCTTTGTAACATGTTGGACATGAATGGTATCCATGCTTCGTCTTGAGGGCAAGTGTTGAAGGTACTATTGATCCATGAATTGATGGGGAGTATCACTTTTCAGAACATTACATAAAATGAGAGAGGATCAACTTTTATAGCTGTTGCCTTTATTTCTTATACATTTTGTCTTTCATTTCTCTCCTTATGTTTCTGTATTATTCTTCCTTTTACATTATTATCTCTTTGTTATTGTGGTACTTGAAATTTTTTATGGAATTTGTTCTTTCTTCTGTACGTGAGGGAATATAAGCTAATCGAACTCTTGTGAGAATAATATATTATTGATGCATGAATGTTTGTCAACTTATTCAAATTTATGTGTTACATGAATTACATTATAGATTTCTATCAGGCCTAGTCCCACCAAGGACTGTTGATATAGAACTTAGGGAGAGAAGAAAGAGAGAGAAGAAAGAAGAAGGGAAGAGATAGAAAAAGAAGAGAGAAGAAAGGCGGAGAGGAAAGAAAGGTATTATGGCAAGAAAGAGAAGAATTTTAGGTGGGGGGGGGGGGGGG
>JAESVK010000349.1:232014-273215 GCA_017140935.1 Hamamelis virginiana | reverse complement strand
AATTCTCAATCAATAATAATCATCAAAGTTTAGGGCCCTTTATATAGGCTACAACGATAACCCAAAAAAAAAAAAAAGAAAATAGAAGAAGAAAGGAAATAAACTAGCTAAAGAAAATAAAATAAGAAAGGAAACCCTAAATTATTGAACTAAATCCTACGGCCCTGCCTAACAGTCTTAATCGCGTGCAGCTTATGGGCTCTATCTTGTGGGCCATCCTGATTACAGTCAACTGTGCTTTAGGAAATTTGTTGGTTAGAATTGTTTGCTATAGATTCTGATTGTTTCTATGAAGTAATCATTTATCTTCAGAAAGAAAAAAACATAATATGATATTGGGTGTTAATAGCTACTGTTGTGTTGATGTGCATGCTTCTGAATGCTAGACAAATAGTTTAAATAGTTTAAACATCTTCCTTTAGATTCTTAAAAAAGGTTTCAAAGTCATGATTTATTTGTTTATAAGTTGGCCAACTGAAACAGGAAGCTGCTACAGGGAAATGAGTTTCCCTAGAAACAAAGCAATGAAAAAAGAATTTTATGGTTTCATAGTCCTTAGAACTATGGCGTGTGTATCCTTTCTATAATACCAGTTCTATGCTAAAGCTTTTGCTGATCATGTTGCTGTGCCTGCCAATGATTCTCTGTTAGGTGGAAGTGAAGAAGCACAAAGAAAAGCCTGGGGATAGTGAAAAACGAAAAAAGCTCTATGACAGAAATTCAAAGCATCAGAGGCATTCATCATCCAGACATCAATATGATTCAGAAAATGTCACTATTGAAGATAAAGAAAGGACAGATAATCACAAGGGCTCAAAGTATGATGATAATTGCAACAAAGCATGCGCAGATTCCAAAGATGAATTCAGTGAAAGGGAAAGTCGAAGAAAGAAGAATTGTTACAAGGACAAGTACAAATGTCAGCCATCCAGTGACTTGTTGGACCCAGAATCTGCA
The DNA here is from genome assembly GCA_017140935.1 of Hamamelis virginiana. NCBI lineage: Eukaryota > Viridiplantae > Streptophyta > Magnoliopsida > Saxifragales > Hamamelidaceae > Hamamelis > Hamamelis virginiana. The sequence continues at coordinate 272,258 of JAESVK010000349.1, read as the reverse complement.
AATAATGATAGTCAAGAAAGAATCAAGAGGAATTATGAAAAGTCAAAGCATGGAGAATATTCTTCTGATACCCGGACAAATTCCGATGCTTCCAGAAGGGTAAGGGAAAACAAAAGTGTATGCCAAGCAATCACTTACAATTCTTCTGCTATGGCACATGTGTCACACCATAAGCGCCGGAACATTGCCCCAAAACTTTCCGAAGAAGAGAGAGCTGCTAGGCTGCGGGAGATGCAAGTGGATGCTGAGCTGCATGAAGAGCAAAGATGGAAACGATTGAGGAAGGCTGATGAGGAGGATGCCAGGGAAGCTACCCAGGCAAGCATATCTGTTGGTAGAAATTTTCTGGATGCTGCTCAAAAGAGTGTCTATGGTGCTGAGAAGGGGGGAAGCTCCACGATAGAGGAGAGTGTCCGTCGCCGAACGCATTATTTGCAGGGCAGGTCGGAAGCAGATGCAGGCAATGCTTTCCGGAGGTGAGGCTACTGTACCCCTTATAGTTTACTCTTGCAAAGTTTACTAAGCTTCGGCTGCACTTATTCACCTTCTCCCTACATTGGCACGGTCTTTCATGTATTATGGTGCACCATACAGTAATGACAAGATGCTCAATGTTGAGCTGAATTAGGTGAAACCATGAATCCTGAATTTCTTAATGCACTCAGCTTATAACTAATATGTGATATGCAATCCAATGACATGGATGATGACATTTTCAATTATACACAGCATCTCAATCATCTTTATTTGCGGGGCTTGATTTCCACTTCTCACATGACCTCTACCACGCTTAACCATGGCTAAGATTCAGGGTTTAAGCTCTAATACTAATTTGATGCAGCAAAGAGGTGTAAACATTTTGTTTAGTTGCTGTAATAGTTGAGAAAACTATTCCAAAGAGGACTTTGTAGGAATAAGAAGACTCGTGAATCAAAAATTCTGAAATAAAATTGAAGAGACATTATGACCAGGATTTATATTGGGTTACAGTAACCTCGAAGCTATTTGAAAGAACAATGATATATATCGCTATAATGAATCGCTACAAGTATCGTTACAAGAAAAAAATGAGGGTAGTTTTGAAAAATTATTCATGAATATTTTTGGAAATTCACGATCTTTCTTTCTTGTAGTAATGCATGACATTTTTCTATTTAAAAGGTTACATGAAAATTAGGAAAACATTCAAGGGAAATCCAATAGTCAAAATAGTTTGATTTATGGACAGCAATATGCCAGAGGGTAAATCCGGCAATATACAAAAAAATTGACTTCAAATTTCCTTAAATATCCAATTAGGGGATCTAATGGAATAAATTAGGATTTTTTGGTATATATTTTTTTAGGAATTTTCCCTCAATATTTCCATAGTTTCCAAAAATTCCCTACATAAACTCATATTTTGAGAATTTCCCTCCATGTACCTCCGTACACTTAATTGGACATTTTTGCTTTCATGAACAGTCAAATTTTGTGGAAAATGTGCCAAATTTATACATACAATCTTCAATATTATGTATAATCTACAATTTACTGAGTAATCCCCAATCGCCAAAATATTGAATTTTGATAACAATCCCCAATCCCATTTTGTTAAACAATCCCCAACTTTACTAATAATCTTCCAAATTGTTGCTTACTTTTTTACATCAAATCATAACCTTACAGGTCTCATCAAATCCAAAAAGGTGCTAAATACCTTAAATCATGCATAATCCCCAAATTAATTCATGATCTTCAATTCCCATATTAAACCATAATCCCCAAATTAACACAAAATCTCCAATACAAAAATTTTGTTCATAATCCCCCAAAAATGTGTATAATCCCCAATTTCCATTATTTTTTTCATTTATATTATGGTATAATCATCGCATATTTAATGTGATTTGACATTGCTAAAATTGGGGATTATATTCTAAATAGGGGATTATATGCAATTTGGGGGATTGGAGATTATTCACAAAACCCAAGGGTGGGTAGCTTAGCGGTTGAGGAGTAGGGTTAAGGGTGTGCAAAGTCCCTTGGTCCTGGGTTCGACTCCCACTAACTACTAATATCCTGGGCCACGGACAGCAAGGTGCAAGCCTTGTTTCGAAAGCCTTGTTCTGGGTGCAGGATTTAGTCTGATGCGCGCAAGCTGGCCCAGGATACCTGTATAGCAAAAAAAAAAGGAGATTATTCACAAAATTGGGATTTCAATGTAAAAGTGAGGATTATGTTATGTGAAGGGCATTTTAGTCTAAAAATATATTTTGGTAAATTCTGAAAACATGGGTTCATGTAGAGAATTTTTGCAAACTATGGAAGTATTGAGAAAAAATCCCCTATTTTTTTTTAATGGAATTTTTGGATATAAAAAGTTATAATTAGGGACTTATGGATAATTTTCCCTTAGAGAAATGGTTGGCCGAAACAAATGTCATTATTTGGTAAAATACAGGAATGGAAAGCAACACTATCATTTTCTTTGCCTTGATATTCTAGAAGACCTATGAAGCATATAATATCACTAAACTCTACAAAGATTTTAATTTGATCATGAATAAAAGATTAAAGGGAAACTTGGGACATAATGAACACTGAATAAATGAAGAAATGATGAAATAAAGACAAAAACTCATCTAGAACTAGTAGAATACTATTATCGGCTAGAATAACATTTGAAGTTCATTTCTTTCAAATTAAAAAATAATAATAATAATAATAAAAAGAATACTTAAAAAGTATGAAGATGTGCCCACTATATGCACCAAAGCCCCTAATTAAGTGTCCCATAACGAGGGTTAATGTGACAAAAAAGATGTAGCAATACCTAATTGAACATGGATAGTGAAGAGGGTAAAAACCGACCACCCCTTAAAATGCGACATGTGTTTGACTGTGTTTGACCAAGTATAATTTGAATGGATCGGATCGGACGATGGGGGATTCCTTCCGGTTCGGATTGGGAACCATGGTACCCGAATACCTTATCTGATCGTAAAGAAGGGGAATGGATCCCTTAGAACAAGAATAACCTTTCTAGTGATCCTGATCTTGATCCAAGCGACACATCCCGATTAGAAAGACCTGACAATAGTGCAGAATATCAGATATCTTGATGTACTTTATCATGATTATAAAGTATATTTGACACCAAACCTAAACGTGGGAAAAGTACGAAATGATTACCTAGGTCAGGCCATTCTTAAATGGCCGATCGAACTATTCACGCAAATATTAAAAATGATTAAAAGTAAAGGGAAAAGGTTAGGTGACTAAACTATTGAGGTGATCACCGCCGTACAAACGTCAGATCACTCCAACGTCTACATAAGAGCTCAACTCAGGAAGAAGGAGGTATGCTCTTACACCCCTAATTTCTTATATTGTCTCCGTCGTATTTCCATTAACTAACTTGACCGTCGGAGTTTAATAGGTTGGCACCACACCGGTGACCTCCATTCGAAGTATCATTCCAGCCGGATCTCCCCAAGTTTGATCCATTCCTCATTAATTGGATTTTGACATCATCAGTTTGGCGCCCACCGTGGGGCTCGAAAAATCTTAATTTCGGTGCTCTTTCCTCGAAAATACATTTCCCCCAAGTCAACATGGTGGTTACACGTTCTGGGTGTTAGAAGTATGCCATAAAACCAATCGTTAGGTTGTATATAGGGAATTTATATTTCATTATAATCATGTATGAAACTTTATTCATCTATGAAATGGCTTTTATTATCATGTAAACTTGTGTTTAATTACTGTTCATGATAAAGTCCTTGGATAGTATGATAGAGAGTAGTATCTCAAGTGTTGAGATTGAGAGACTTACAACTCTCAAGTACAACTATCCTAAACTTGTTCTTGATCGTAGGTTTATATATTTGGACGATTATAAACCGTTAAGATTAGTACAGACTATACTAGCTCCTTTGGGAGGATGGTGAGTCTCATACTATCTGTGTAATGACACTATAGTAAACCTGTGGGTACATGTTGAGAACAAGTACACTGAACGTGACCAATATGAGTATAGCTAATGGAGTTTTATCTGTATGTCAAAAGCTACTCATGTGTATAATCACAATTGTAATCCTTAGACCTGAGACACCACTAGTTATCTTATACATAGGTTACTAGAGTTTGATAGTATCTCGTACGTTCTTAACCATTAGAATGTAATTGGTACTCATTGGTTCTAATGAGTTATATATGAAGATAAGTGAGTGTGCAATAGGGAATTACCACCCTTGATATAAAAGGGAGAATGTCAAAGTTAATTCACAAATATACTATCTCAATGAAGTCTTTGGTCAAAGCAGAAGGAAACCAAGAAAAGTGTTTTCAAGGGTTAACCTAATTGAGATTATATTTTAGTGAATAAGTAACACAGGATTAAGTTAGGGTTTGACATGAATCCATACCCAACTAACTTAATTATGATATTGTCCTAGGGTACGTCATGATATGTTGTTAGATGTCACTCATGACTAGTGTAGGCCTAATTGAAAAGATGCGATCAAAATTAACTATCAAGGATTCGCAGCGGAAGTAGAAAACAAAAAAAAAAAATTTCTTTTAAAGAATCCTATATCGCATTCATTCTAGAATCGATTCAAGTAGAGGGACATGAGTTTATACATACAAAAAGAACATATATTTAAAAACATTAAATATACTTACTTGTAAATCTTTGCGTAGCTTTCCTTCGAGTTTCAAGGTATGAAACCTCCAACGGTATCCACACGGGATAAGATTCCTTAAACCTTCTTGTCCTTCATAACTATTGAGAAGAACCAAGTGTGGAGAGGGAGAGAGAGAGGACGGCTAGAAGGAGAGAGAACCCTAGGATGAGTGCTTGCATACGGCCCTAGGGTTCCCCTCTCTTTCTTTTATATTTTCTCTTATTTTGGGATGTTTGGTTACTAGTGCTAGCATGACCATTCATCCATTTGACGAGTAACACTATCCTTGGTTATGTTTTGACCCCTAACTTATTAACCATTAATAATTAAGGTCAAATCCATTTCAATTATAGTGTTCCCCTCCCACAAGTTCAAGAAACTCACTTACACCCTATTGTGTGTGACCCTTTGAGTTCACCCCAACCTAGCAGTGGACAGGAACATCTTGATGTCTCCTAAAAATAGAAACTTTCTATTTTAAGGTTCAATTGGAACAATTCCAATTTTTCCCTCATTGATAACACTTTATCAATAGGCCTTTACTGGTCATGAGTGACATCTAGCAACATATCATGACATACCCTAGGTTTGGTGAATAGCAGAACTATGCGAACCCTTCATGTTACTTAATCCTTCATCCCCTAATGTCACTGTTAAGATAATAGGTATGGTATATAGTCAAACCCTATCTTAACACCTTGATATATGTTTCACAAAATATAATCTCAATAAGGTAAGTGTGATTGTATTACAATCATTCTCTCAAATGATGGTATTTCTGTGTTCTCTTATATAAATAATTGTGTAATAATATATCGTTTCGTATAAAATATGTATAAATTGGTTAAAATCTCTTCTTCTAGAAATCTATGCAGATTATATGATTACGAGGTCGTCGCCTATGAAGCTTTGAATATCGTCACGAATAAAGAGCATTCCAGAAAAGATCAGCAGCAGCCAATTAAAGTGCGAAAGAGCTGCAAATAATTTCTGCAATTGAAAAGCAAAGTGCCATATGACTATCGATAGCCAAGTCTCGCTATCGATAAAAATTCTTATCGATAGCCAAACTTCGCTATCGATAGACCTTAGGCGGCTGAGGGCTGTCTTGGATATTTTGAGATATTTCAAGGGCATTTACGTCTTTTGCATTTCATTTCTATATATACACGTGTAAAGGCGACTTAAAGAGGGTTCAAGACTTTTGCTCTGAATCATTACTCTGTTATTTTTAATAGACTTCATGTTACAGTTCAATTCTGCTTTTTATTCGGTCAATTACTTTTTCTGCAATTTCTACTTTTCTGCAATTTTTCCTTTAATGCCTGGATCAATTCTCACTTGAGAATTGTTCTTTATTTATACAGTCTAACTGAGGGTGACACACAGACAGTGAAATCTGCATGTGGGGGAGCTATTTTGAGTAAAGGTGAGGATGAAATGTGGGCATTGTTTGAAGCATTGAGTGAGGATTCATTCCACATGGCCTCGATGTCTTTAAATAATCGTGATGATGCTTTAGTGAAGAAAACGCCTCCCAAAAAGGGCGGTATTTATGATGTGGATTCCCAAGTTTTGGCAAACAAGCAAGTTGAGGCTCTGTCTCAGAAACTTGACTAATTAATAGCGGCACACGGGCAATCTTCTAAAGCCCATGTGAAACCTGTCAACTTGGTATCCAATATTTGCACGGACCCAGCTCATGAGACCCCATATTGTCCTATGGCAGGACAGTACCTAGAGTTTGTCCAAGAGCAGGTTAATGCTGCTCAAGGATATGCACCACCTAGGAATGACCCTTATTCCAACACTTACAATCAGGGGTGGAAGACTCACCCGAATTTCCAGTGGTCTAGTCAGCCTAGAGGATCCAATCCTACTCAGCCTGCGAGACCCACATATAGCAGTAATCCTGCTATTGTTCAACCCTATAGACCACCATTGATGCAACCCCAGTACCCAAGTTATAGTGCTCCTCAAGTACCTCCACCCCAGTATCAGAGTCAAGCTGTGACTCCACCACCACCACAACCTCAAAGAACGCCCGGTTTTAAGGAACAAGTCCTAGCTACCCTGAAAAGTCTAGAGGCTTCTGCACAACTCACTCATTCCCATTCCCAATCTATTTCCAAGTTAGAAACCCAAATGGGTCAACTAGCGGCTTCATTTAGTTGCAGAGAGGAAGGGAAATTCCTGAGTCAGGCTGTTGCCAATCCTAAGGGAGCTTTTGTAGCTGAGAGTTCAACTTCTCAGAACCCTCAATGTAACGAGGATGTGAAGGCTGTTACAGTTTTGAGAAGTGGGAAGGTTGTAGACAATAGAGTTGGGGAAAAAGAGAGAGAAAAAGAGAAGGAACCTGCAATAGAGAAAGAATCTGAAGCTTCGAGGGATAACTTTCCCGCAGCCTTAGACGATCCGTTGGCATCTTATGTGCCAAAAGCCCCATTCCCATCTGTGCTTATCGCTCCTGAGAGGAGAGCGAAGAAAGGGGCTAGCATGTCAGATATGTTAGAGGTATTCAAGAGTGTTCATATCAATCTACCTCTATTAGATGCCATTAAACAGATTCCTTCATATGCTAAATTTTTGAAGGAAATGTGCACACAGCAACGCAAGGAGCGCGTTCATCTGTCTAAAACCATAACTCCTGTTGACATAGCTAGTGCTGTGTGTCAATTCCAAGCTCCGATTAAAAGAAAATATCCTGGAACGCCAACTATACCTTACTTCTTAGGAAGTCATTTCATTGATAGAGCGTTAGTTGATTTTGGCGCGAGTGTGAATATTCTTCCATATTCAGTTTACGCCAAAATGGAGCTTGGAACACTCCAAACCACACCTACGATCCTCCAATTTGCAGATAGGTCCACTAAGGTACCTAGAGGGATACTGCAGGATGTTTTGGTAAAGATAGAATAATTTGTCTTTCCTGCAGATTTTATCATCTTAGATATGGAGCCTGTTGATATTACTAGCCCTCAAATCCCGATTATAATAGGACGACCTCTTTTGGCAACTGCTAATGCAGTCCTTCACTGTAGGACTGGCATAATGAAGGTGTCGTTTGGAAACATGAAAACACGGCTGCAGGTTTATAGTGCAGCTAATCAACCTCATAACTGTGAGGATTGTTCTTTTGTAGATATCATAGATAAAGTGGTAGAGGAAGCTACACCGTATCTTCTGTCCAAGGACCCGTTAGAGACATATCTTAATTACTTTGGGTTCGAAGACCATGACCTAGAGCATTCATTCATGGAGGTGAATCTTGTCTTAGATTCTACCTCCTCTGTAGAAAAATTGCCCTAGAGACCTAGGGTTGAGCCACTTCCGTTTATTGCCAGTGTCCCTTCCCCTACGTCTTTTGAGTCTCCGCCGCAACTTGAGTTAAAGCCTCTGTCGGCTAATCTCAAGTATGCCTTTTGGGTAGTAGTGACACCTTGCCTGTCATAATATCATCTAAACTGAATTTAGACCAGGAAGGTAAGCTGTTATCTATTTTGAAAGAGCACAGATTAGCCATAGGATGGTCGGTCGCTGATTTAAAGGGTATAGACCCGTCAATCTGCCAGCACCATATCCATCTTGAGGAAGGTGCAAATCCTTCAAGAGATGCCCAACGTAAGTTAAACCCAAATATGAAGGAGGTAGTCAAAAAGGAAGTTTTAAAGTTGTTGGATGCGGGTATCATTTACCCAATTTCTGATAGTGAGTGGGTTTCCCCTACTCAATTGGTTCCTAAGAAGTCTAGGATTACAGTAATAGCAAATGAGGAGGGTATTCTAGTCCCTACCAGAGCTACCACTGGTTGGAGAGTCTGCATAGACAATAGAAAGTTAAATTCCAAGACTAGGAAAGACCACTTCCCACTGCCTTATATTGACCAAATTTTAGAGAGGTTATCTGGGCAGAGTTTTTATTGCTTCTTAGATGGCTATTCTGGGTATAACCAAATAGCGGTTTACCCTGAGGATCAGGAGAAAACTACATTTACCTGTCCATTCGGGACATTTGCATTTAGGCGTATGTCTTTTGGCCTATGTAATGCCCCGAGCACTTTCCAAAGATGTATGACTTCTATTTTTTCTGACATGATAGGAGAATATTTGGAAGTGTTTATGGATGATTTTTCTGTTTTCGGTCCTTCTTTTGATAATTGCCTTTCTAATCTCTCAAAAGTGCTTAAGAGATGTTGCGAGACTAATCTTGTACTTAGTTGGGAGAAGAGCCATTTTATGGTTCGTGAGGGCATTGTGCTGGGGCATATAGTATCTAGTAGGGGGATAGAGGTTGACAAGGCTAAGGTAGACTTAATTGCAAAATTACCTCCTCCCACTACTGTTAGGCAAATCCGGTCCTTCCTTGGACATGCAGGATTTTACAGGCGTTTTATTAAAGACTTTAGTAAAATAGCAAAACCAATTTGCAATCTGCTTGCTAAAGATGTAGAGTTTGATTTTGATAAAGCCTGTTTAGAGTCCTTCAATAAGTTGCGTTTAATGTTGACATCGGCACCAATCATGCGAGCTCCCGATTGGTCACTTCCTTTCGAGCTAAGGTGTGATGCCTCCGATTATGCTGTGGGGGCGGTGTTGGGTCAGAGGGTAGATAAGGCCCCATATGTTATATACTATGCAAGCAAAACCTTGAATGAAGCTCAGTTAAATTACACTACGACTGAGAAAGAAATGCTTGCAGTAGTTTTTGCGCTTGATAAATTCCGATCCTATCTTTGGGGATCGAAGACCATTGTGTACTCAGATCATGCCATCTTGCGGTACCTGCTCTCTAAAAAAGAGACGAAGCCTAAACTGATTAGGTGGATTCTCTTATCACAAGAATTTGACTTTGAGATCGGGGATAAAAAGGGGTCTGAGAATGTCGTTGCTGACCACCTCTCTAGGATAGTAGTAGAAGAAGAGAGTGACCCCACGCCTATTAGGGATTCTTTCCCTGATGAGCAGCTTTTTGCCGTCACTCATTCTACTTTACCTTGGTACGTTCATATAGTGAATTATCATGCCACAGGCCTTGTACCATCTTTTTGGTCGAAACAGGAAAAGGATCGGTTCTTTTCTCAGATAAAATTTTATTATTGGGAAGACCCTCTCCTGTTTAGGTACTGTGCTGATCAGGTTATGCGTAAGTGTATTCCAGAAAGTGAGATGCAAGACGTTTTGAAGTTCTGCCACACTTTAGCTTGTGGAGGACACTTTAGCGGGAAAAAGACTGCCGCTAAAGTCTTGCAATGTGGGTTCTACTGGCCCACTCTATTTAAAGATGCACTGGACTTCTGCAAGTCCTGTCAGAATTGTCAGAGAATGGGTTCTATGTCTAGAAGGGATATGATGCCTCTTAACCCTATTTTAATCGTCGAAATTTTCGATGTTTAGGGCATCGACTTCATGAGACCTTTTCCTATTTCGCATGGGTTCGAATACATCCTAGTGACTGTAGATTACGTGTCTAAATGGGTAGAAGCAGTAGCCACTAGGACCAATGACCATAAGGTGGTGTTGAAATTCCTCCAATAGAACATTTTCTCTAGGTTTGGGTTTCCCAGGGCCATCATCAGTGATGGAGGGTCACATTTTAATAATCGACCCTTTGCAACTCTTGTAGCTAAATATTCTATCACTCATAAAGTTGCAACCCCATATCATCCTCAGACTAGCGGGCAAGTAGAGGTATCGAATAGGGAAATTAAGCATATCCTCGAAAAAACTGTCAGGCCTGATCGTAAGGATTGGTCATTGCGCCTAACTGACGTATTGTGGGCCTATAGGACTGCATTTAAAACCCCTATTAGTATGTCTCCGTACCGTTTAGTCTATGGCAAACCTTGTCATCTCCCTGTCGAATTAGAACATAAAGCACTTTGGGCCATTAGAAAATTTAATTTTGAAATGAAGGAAGCGGGTTCTCGCCGCAAGCTTCAATTAAATGAGCTCGAAGAGATTAGGAATGAGGCTTACGAAAGTTCTAAAATCTCTAAAGCCAAAATGAAAGAGTTTCATGACAGACACATCAATCGAAAATCTTTTGAACCTAATCAGAAGGTGTGGCTGTTTAACTCTAAATTGAGGTTATTTCCTGGTAAGCTTAGATCTCGCTGGGATGGACCTTTTGTGGTGACTAGAGTCGCTCCTCACGGTGCTATTGAAATTAGAAATCCTCGAACTGGTTTGACATTCTCTGTGAATGGACAAAGGCTTAAGTCGTTTATTGAGGGTATAGCTGATAGTGAGGGCATTAGGGATGGTTTGGTTATTGAAACTGTCAGTTTGGAAGACCCAACCTATCATTTTGATTAAGTAGAATTTCACGTCTGGCTGAAGACGTTAAACTTAGTCCCGCCCACCCTTTCCCTTGTTCTTACACACTTGTCTGGTCGTGACATTCTTTCAAACATTGAGGACAATGTCTACTTCTAGTTGGGGAGGGTTTGTATTTTCTCTTTTCTATGATTGATCTATTTATTCATTTAAATTGTTATATATGTAATAAAATTTTGTCTCTCATTCTTGTGTACATATTATACCATTAGTTTGTATAGTGATTATTTGTATAGATTTTGATAAATAAATACGTGGTAAACTGTGAGTTTATTCTTTCATTTATATCATATCTATTTGTCTATTTTTGATACAATAATTGTAACTTTACTATGATTAGCTTGTATTCAATCTTACATATGCACGAACTTGGTTTAATCTTCGTACTTGGCAATTAGAATATCTGATAAAAACCTGTTATAAGTGGAGACTGGCGACAAATAATGCAAATTTTGAACTATTCGATCATTTTTGGAACTCAAATATTCATCATATCAATTTAATCCTTGGTTATTGCTTATCTGTTATATCTTGCGTAGGTGCTTAATTCATGCGTATTTTAGAATGCAAATAACCGGATAATCAGTCGAGAATAAATGTGCAATTTTTGAAAACTGATTTAAGGCCATTTTCTTCGAGTCTTTGTGCCGTGTATATTATTTCTAGAGTATAAGACCCTCGTAGTACCCTATTTTGAGCCTAAAAGTTGCCAATTTTTTCGATAACTTAGCAGCCCTGGGTTACGATGTGTTACTTATTCAGTTAGTGTATTAAAGTGGTCTGTTATAGTTAATTTAAATAAAAAATAAGCAATTTTGAAAAAAAATCAAAAATTCAGTCTCGCTATCGATAGACATTCTATCGATAGCCATGTCCAAATTCAAAAAAATAAAAACCCAATTCGCGGCAGAACCACTTTGGCTATCGATAGCGAAGCTTCGCTATCGATAGAGATTACGTAACTTTGCCTTTAACTGTCTTCCCTGACCATTTTTCAGCCACTTTTCACCCATAAGATGCCGGAATCCTCCATTGCCACCGTGACCTTCCACCTTCCAGAGCAAATTCCGACCATCTCCGGCCACCATTCCGGTCAAAATTACTTTAGTTGCGATCATCGCAACATTCTCTTCATTTCTATCCGATTAAAATCCATCATTAGCCGCCACTGTCACTGACACTTCAAGCCAACTCTGGCGAACTTCCTTCTTCCGGTCAATCCACTGTGTGTCGCCACTTCCAAATTTTTAAACAAGTAAGTTTTAATTCGTGTTTTCATTACAAGAATTATTAAACTTAGCTTTTGTATAAACATTGGTGTTTGGGTATATGTAATTGTGAAGTTTGCATATACATTGGGTTGATTAGTGGTAGTTTTGTGATTACTGTTGGGGTATGCTCGTTCTTAAAATTCCTGTTAATCGGGTATGAATGGTATGAAATTTTTGATGGGTATGGAGTTGAGGTGAAGCCTGGATGTTAGGCTAGTACGGAATTGTGGTTGGGTTCATTTGCTTTATTGAATAATTTATCTCTGCCACTGCGGTGTTTTCTTACTGATTGTGGTTGTATCTGCTGCTGTGGGTGTGTGCGTATAATTCTGTACAGAGCCATGGTTCGTCTCAAAATGACGAGTAAAGGCCGGGGTAAGGGCGTGGCATTTCAGGAGCCTGCTCCATCGCCACAGAGATCGAGGCGGGATACATCTACTGGCCGGGGCAAAGCCCAGCGTACAACGCCAGATTCGTCGGATAGTTCTGAGTCCGATATGCAGCCAGCACCTATTCAGAGACCTACTGCTAGAGGTCAGTCTTCCAGACAGCTGCTAGTGAGTGCTCCTCCTACGAGTTCACGATATGTGGAGGAGGTTTATGATTCTGAGCACCCTGAGATTGGCGAGACAGGCGAGCCTCGCATGACACGAGATTTTGAGGGTTTCACACAGACCGAGGGGGGACCGAAGAAATTACCTACCCGACGTGCTCCAAAGCCGTGGCCTTCAATTCTCGCAGCGAAAAATTTCAATGTCGAGCGCTACGTCGATTCGAAAACCTTCAAAGGAAAAGGCTTGCTGGTTCAGACACTGACTGACAGACACCTCAGTGCCTGGCTGAGGAAGGGTGCGGGCTATAAGCCCAATGTGGTTCGTCAGTTCTACACTACGGCCCATACAGCAGAGGATCGAGCTCAGACATCAGAGTTGAGGTCGGAGGCCATATTATCGAGTTTACCCCAGACGACATCGCCGATTATCTGGGATGCGAGCGTCCTGTGGCTGCTGAGGTTGAGTACCCTCATTGCGGATATCTAGATCTTGCCGAGGACAGATGTGCTGACATGGTATGTGTGGACCGCACATTATTTGATGGTATGTATTTTACGACTGGGAACATGCACCCGAATTACGCAGCAATAAATAAGCTGCTTTACTGTAACCTGAGGGCGAGGGGCACGGATTCCCATATCCCAGTCGATTCTGTACGGCTATTATTATAGTTTCTCAGCGACCACGAGATGGACATCGCTTTGCTGATATTCAGCGAGATTCATACATTCATTTTTTCACAGCCGTGCAACAACATGCCGTATCCCCAGATGATCACTGCTTTTGTATTAGCTGCGGGTGTTGAGACTGAGGAGGAGAGTAAGTGGGGCGAGGGACCTATCACTCCTACCACTATTGCTAGGAGCATGACAGCTCGGCCGAAAAGGCCACGTACTAAGTCTACAGATCCATCAGAGCCAGCTCCAACCACTACCAGTCAGCCATCATCTGCTCCAGCTCCTGCTACTACTGTACCACCCCAGACAGCTTCAGCATCTGCTGGATCCCAGGACTTGTTACTACAGGTCTTAGAGGGATTGAGGACAGTTATACAGACTCAGCAGTTACAGTCTGCTCAGCTTGACAGACAGTCTGCCCAGCTCAGAGTTATGTGGAGACGTATGGACGGCGAGCAGATTTCTGAGGCCGACCGCGCACTTTTTGATGAGCCACAGCCTGCAGCTAGATTTGACATCCCACCTGGGGATGATCAGTTATCAGATGAGGCCCGCGGTCAGCGCGAGGCAGAGATGAGGGCGGATGTTGAGATGAGAGATGATGCTCAGTCTTGAGCTTGGGTGGATGATATTTTTTGGAGTATTAGTTGTTTCTTTTGGATAGAAATTTTAAGTTGTTATCAGGGTAGTATAGGGTATTTAGGATGGTTTAGGGTAGTAACCTTAAACATATTACAAACCATCCTAATTTTGCAGTTCAAATTTTCTTCTGTTACAACCAAATACATTACAATCCTATAAAGACCTTTTTGATTTCAAAATTTTGTGCACTATTCTCTTGTATTATTTGTTTATTTAAGTTTTATTTATGTATGAACTGCATCTTTGCATATATATCTTCGTAATTCATCTTTTATTGGTCAATTTTAGAGCTTAATGTATAAGTTTTATACTTGTATATTTCCATTTGGGAACTCTGGGATACTAACCTTTTTCAGAGCGAACATTTTTTGCGAGCGACCACCAGTGAGGATTTGAAGTTGAAACTTATTTAGGATTAATTCTCATACTCTTATTGTGTTATTTTGATTCTATCAAGTTCATCCTCGCTACACATTGAACACTTGCTAATTACCTGTTAAAGATAGCATTTTCTGTGTTTAAAAATTTTCAATTATGTTATTGATAAATCTGTGGATGAAACTCTTGGTATATTCATAATATTATTTTATCTTTAATTTCTTTAAACACATGATTCTTTATTCATTCATGTTTGTGGGTATCAATTCTGCAAACCCTCACGAGACTACACTCGTCCACTAGGGGTAACTTAGTGGTTTAAAAGGCTTGTTGCATATGCTAAATGCAATCGCGATTCCCTGCGAAAGTGGATTTTTCAAATTCAAGTTTTAAATTCGTTGTTTTTAGAGTCTAGCTTTTTGCTAAGAGACTAGCAAAACCTAAGTTGGGGAGTGTGATTGTATTACAATCATTCTCTCAAATGATGGTATTTCTGTGTTCTCTTATATAAATAATTGTGTAATAATATCTCGTTTCGTATAAAATCTGTATAAATTGGTTAAAATCTCTTCTTTTAGAAATCTGTGCAGATTATATGATTACGAGGTCGTCGCCTATGAAGCTTTGAATATCGTCACGAATAAAGAGCATTCCAGAAAAGATCAGCAGCAGCCAATTAAAGTGCGAAAGAGCTACAAATAATTTCTGCAATTGAAAAGCAAAGTGCCATATGACTATCGATAGCCAAGTCTCGCTATCGATAGAAGTTCTATCGATAGCCAAACTTCGCTATCGATAGACCTTAGGCGGCTGAGGGCTGTCTTAGATATTTTGAGATATTTCAAGGGCATTTACGTCTTTTGTATTTCATTTCTATATATACACGTGTAAAGGCGACTTAAAGAGGGTTCAAGACTTTTGCTCTGAATCATGAGACTGTTATTTTTAATAGACTTCATGTTACAGTTCGATTCTGCTTTTTATTCGGTCAATTACTTTTTCAGCAATTTCTACTTTTCTGCAATTTTTCCTTTAATGCCTGGCTCAATTCTCACTTGAGAATTGTTCTTTATTTATACAGTCTTTACTTTCAGTACTTTAATTTTCTGCAATTTTCCTTTTTAATGCATGGCTCAATTCTCACTTGAGAATTGTTCTTTACTTTTATTGTCATTTTCTTTATTTACTTAAGTCCTTTTCTTTATTTACTTTCGCCATTTTCTTTATTTATTTCAGCCATTTTCTTTATTTATTTCAGTCACTTTTCTTTATTTACTTTCGCCATTTTCTTTATTTATTCCAGTCACTTTTTCCTTATTTCTTCAGTCATTTACTTACTGCTTTTATTTTATTTTTTCCATCCCGTGAACCCTTAGAGCTTGTCATGGATAAAGGATATTCTCCTCCATTGATGTGTAGCTAATACTCCAAGCTTGGGTGAGGATGAAGTTGGATTCTTTATGCAATTCTATTTTATAAACATCCCTTTATTTGTATTATGTGATTGCATAGTTGTGAAGGTTTTACCGCACACTATCGCTAAATATAATATCATATAATTGTACATCTGTGATTGCAATTATATAATTATGCAATGGTATTTATTGGTATGAATACAAACCAGCATGCTTTATCCCCATTTAAGGTGGATAGCGATATTCCATTCTTTTCAAGGATAAACCTGCCGGTCCTGTATTCATAATCTTTTTGGGACTTCCTTCTTGTAGTTGGAAGAACCACCATACATAATTACTATATTGAGGATTTTATAATATAAGTTGTATAATTGATATTCAATGGGCCTCTCACCCAAGTTCCGCTCATTCCACCAAAGTAATCGCGTTTTCGACCAGCTTTATTAAAATACTGCATTTTCGCTTCGACCCAATTGAAGCGCTTTTCACCACCAACTTAATTTGACAATATTCTTTCACTTCAATTAATTCTAATTAGTCTTTTATTATAAACCTGCATTTTCCCAGTGGTTCGACACCCGTGCTCACTAGTCGCAATTGAATTGAGATTAACAATCACGCGGTTTTATAAATATATTAATCTTGATCACTAACAAGGAATAATCTCCCTTGTTCTCTGAAGCGATCAAAGTGTAATGAAACTCTTTTCACTGTTTACCTATCACTCTGGCCAGAGATTCAATTGAGACTTATCTTTGTAAACTAATCTTGACATTCTCTCTCATTATAGGTGAGAGTGATGATTCCGTATTGCACACTCATCCATCTTCATACATAACCTACTAGGGCCAAAAAGTACCAATTATATCTTTATGGATAAGGCTATACAAGATACTATCAAACCCTAGTAACCTATGCATAAGACAGTTATGGTGTCTCAGGTCTAAGGATTACCAATGGACATAACATAAGAATATTCCTTTTGACATAACCTCCATAGGAATATTCTTGCAGATCAAGTTCAGTGTACATATTTTCCAATATGCACCCACAGATTAACTATAGTGTCACTACACTGATAGGAAAGACTACCTATCCTCCCATTGGAGTTAGCTCAAATCTGTGCTACTTTTAGCGGTCTATTAAATATCCACTTTAATAAACCTATGAGAAATATTAGTCTCTCTATCTCAACACTTTGAGATATATATATCTCTTATCATTTATTCATGGACCTTATCATATATGTTTATACATATAAGATAAGTTATACCTTCCAAATATAATAATATGAATTTGATATGCCCTTCAAGATTGGATTTAGGGCATATCTCTAACAATCTCCCACTTTCACTAAAGCCAATCACTATAGTATCACATACTAGTCTTCGTAAGACAAAGCTTCTAACACTCATGGGTGTTAAGGCAAAGAAGATTCATGCAAACATCTTTTGCAATTTATTATTTTCAATAATAGTAATTAAACTAATATTCGCTGCCAACTCTGATGTACTAGTAAATGAGACCTATGCTCTCAAAAGAGAACATTGTGTACTAGACATTCTTTTAGGCAATTTGTAAATGGCATTTTACAATTTCTTTATATATGTAAGTATTTCATTCTTAAACTTCTTTTAAGAATACACTTGTTTCTATTCAGAATCCCTATTCTAAATCAATAATCAATATTTGCTATCAATGTATTATAGCATTGTTGATATTGATTTAAGTACATTATGAGTTCCATATTTCTCATATATTGGGCTCATATGAAATCCCTTTCTAAATCGTATTTTGAAGAGATTTGAATTCCTATAACGATTATAGAATTCTTAATACTACGTTAGTAATTGAGATATGTACTTTATAAAGAAAGGTAAGAATGATTTATGACATTATAGCTCCCACTAGTTGTTTTAAAACCAAGATATTTCATGCATTAAACCCTTTAATAGCATAAAACTCCTTTTAATGTTTTACTAAGGTATAGTTCTTAACTATTGTGGAAACTTTGTTTTCTAATAACTCTTTATTTAAGAAAACATACTTTTAAAGTTTATTTGAAATATCTCATATTCACAAATAATCTTTAAACTCTATCGTTTAACATTTTTAAGATCTATTAGTGATATAAGATTCAACCAAATATTCTTAATATTTTGTTTTAGTTTCACTTCATATGAATCATTTGAAATATTCAAAATTATTTTGAATCATTTGAACGCTTTCATATATTCAAATAGATATGAAGTACTAAAATATAGGGTTTATACATTTTATGTATTATCCCTTTCTTTCCTTATTTATAAGGTAAATGGATCATATTAATTAATGAATCAAGATTCATTTATTAATGTGATCCTATCAAGTTGAATCCTTATATTCACTATCATATGTATTCATTCATTGCATTCATAAAATTAAAGAACTAGCAATTACCAAAGATAATCCAAAATATCAAATATTATAGAAAATTGTTTTAAGCGAATAAAGTATTTAAAACTTAAATAAAACTTCAAAAGAAGTATTTATTACAACTGGCAATAAAGAAAAGAGTTCTTTAAAATAAATAAACTAGTAAGAATCAAGCTTCAATGTTAAAGGCAGCAACATTTGATCATTTCCAAACATAGTACGCTCGATGCTTATTCGGTTTTCTGCTTCCCTTTGTCTCCTACATACAATCACATTCGGCTTTCTGCTTCCCTTTGTCTCCTACATACAATCACATTATACAATAAAACACAATTAGGTATCGTATACCATAAGTAGAATACTAATTCATAATTAGTAAATGAATAAATAATAGGACGTACCTTTTGAAGAACCATTCTTCAAAGAAGCTAGGTACTCCTTGCAATTTCTCCTTTAATAACCAAGCTTGCCACAGTGGAAACAATTTCCTTTGTCTTTCTTCTTTATGCATCATTTTGGTTTAAAGTTGGACTTCTTCTTCTTCTTTCCCTTGCCCTTAGGCTTGGTTTTAGAAGTTGAAGCTCCATCAATTACCAAAGCATTCCCTTTAGAATCACTTTTCAATGTCTCCTCAGTATTAACCAGCATGTTCATCAAGTCAATTAAGGTGAGATTCGCATTCACATCAGACATGTGAAAGTTCGCGATAAACAGCTTGAAACTAGTAGGAAGGGAATGAAGCAGAATATATGTCCCCATCTCAGATGAAATCTCTACACCTAGATCATGCAGTAAGTGGATGTTGCGGATCATTTTGAGGCAATGCTCATTAACAGATGTTCCTTCGACCATCTTGCTAGAGAAGAGTTCACCCACAGCATTGTACCTTACAATCTAGCTCTGTGAACCGTACAGCTCCTTGAGATGCATTAGGATCGCATGTGCACTGTCAATGACCTCGTGTTGCCTTTGCAGTTTATTGGTCATCGATGTCATCATATAGCACCTCGCTTGCCCTTCATCCTCGAGCCACTTGTTATAAGTGTCTCGCTCCTCATCAGATGCCCCTTCGGGTAAAGCATTGGGACGTGGTGATCTTATCACATATTCTATTTTATCTACGGCTAAGACTATCTTGAGATTTCTAATCCAGTCATTGAAGTTAGGACCAGTTAAACTATTGTCATCAAGAATCCTAAATAGAGGGTTTATAGGTGCCATCTACAACAGAAAATAATAAAATGAATTTCATATTAATTAAAACATAAAAACTTTTGGTCTTTAATTTTTATGTTACCTCCTACTATTTTGTTCAAATCTCATACTCCCTTTAAATGAGACTCGGGAATTTCATTGTTTGAGATTCCTTAGTAGGGATTGGGGTCCCATTAAGAATTAGTAATCCTCACATAATAGGTTCTTGGATACTAACCCTTAACGATTGGATAACTTTTTATCCTAATGCTTCTCCTAAGCAAGTTTCAATCATCCTTTAGCCTCTAAACTGTAGTATCCTCACATAATAGGTTCTTGGATAGTACATTTTAGTTAAGTCACACCCATCATTCACATAAGTATGATCAATTGAAAGTTGTATCCCTTACATAATAGGTTTTTGGGATATACCATTATCGCTGAAAGTATATTCGATATACATGGAATCGTAGTGGAAGACAAAATAAAATTTTTTAAGAACATGAAACCATCATCGAATATCCATGCAGGATTATAACAAGCAAAGGGACATGAGATAAACAAACAAGCATATATATTTATCAAACATAAAGTATACTTACTTGATTAGCCTTTCGATTTGCGATTGATGAACTTTGATTGATGAACTTGAACTTCAAACGTATGAAGTCTCCAAAAGTATCCACACGAACTCAAGACCTTTGAATCCTCTTGCACTTGATCAACACTTGAGCAAAGCAAGAATGAGAGGGAGAGGGAGAAAACGTCCAAGAAAGAGAGGCTCTCTCTAGCTCACGGCCCTAGGGAGTGTGGAGGTTATCTCACTCTTCTCTTTTAGGGTTTGGGAGTACTTAGTGCTAGCATGCACCCTAGCCCTTGTATTTATAGAAATACAAGAGTTTTAAATTTACAACTAAGGACCTCCTCTATTAACCATTAATAAAGTGTCCTTTTAAATTGCATTTTAATTAGAAACTTACCCCTCTCAATGATTTAAAAGGCTCTCTTAAATTCTATTGTGTGTGACCCTTTGGGTTCACCCCAACCTAGCAGTGAATAGGGACATCTCCATGTCTGCTAAAATAGAAACTTTTTATTTTAAGGTTTAATTGAAACTATTCCAATTATGCCCTCATTGATAACACTTATCAATAGGCTTTTACTGGTCATGAGTGATGTCTGGCAATGTGTCATGACATTCCCTAGGTTTGGGTGAATAGCATAACTATGTGAACTCTTCTTGTTACTTAATCCTTCATCCCTTAATGTCACAGTTAAGATATTCAGGGTATGGATAAAAGTCAAAACCCTATCTCAACATATTGTCATATGTTCTTCAAAATATAATCTCAATCAGATGAACCCGATGAAACACTTTCATAGTTCACCTATCACTCTGGCCAGAGATTCACATTGAGAGTTATCTTTAAGAACTGACCCTGACATTCTCTCTTATAACAATGAGAGTGATGATTCCTTATTGACCACTCATATGTCTTCATGCAAGACTTATTAAAGCCAATAAGTGCCCCCTTAGGGTAAGGCTATATTAGACACTATCAAACCCTAACAATTCAGGCATAAAACATCCATGGTGTCTCAGGTCTTAGGATTACCAAGTAAATAGTCGTAACATAAAAATATTCCTTTGACTTAATCTCCATAGGAATATTCTAGTAGATCAAGTTCAGTGTACATGTTCTCTAACATGCACCCACATATTAACCTAAGTGTCACTACACTGATAGGAAAGACTACCTATCCTCCCAATGGAGTTAATTTAAATATGTGCTACTTTTGTCGGTTTAATAAATGTCCTCTTTAATAAACCTATGAGCAGAAACTCTTTTAGAATAAATGTGTCAAAGAAATATGAGTTTCTATATCCCAACAACTTGAGATACATATTTCTCTTATCATTTATTCATGGACATTATCATATATATAATTGAATATATAAACGACAAGTAATACCTTCTTCTCCTAATATGAAATAGATATGCTCTTTAGGATTGGTTTTATAGCATACCTCTAACAATCTCCCACTTGCACTAAAGCCAATCTTCATAGTGTCTTATACTAGTCTTTGAAAGACAAGGCTTATAACTCCCATGAGGTGTTATGGCAATGGAGATCCTATGCAAACAAACTTTGCAACTTTATTATTTTCAATAATAGTAATTAAACTAATATTCTGATGCCAACTCTGATGTCTAGTAAATGATACCTATGTTATTGGAAGAGAACAGTATGTACTAGGCATTCTTTTAGGCAACATGTAAATGACATCCTTTTTTATTTCTTTATTAATGTAAGTATTACATTCTTAATTAATTTAAGAATATACTTACCTTTTATTCATGATCATTATTCTGAATAATGCCAATATCTGCCAACAACTATTGTAGCATTAATGATATTGTGTCAAGTACATTATCTTTTATGAGATCCCATATTTCTCAAATATTAAACTCATATATATAATCCCTTCATAAAATCAATATTTTTTTAGAGATTAGAATTCCTATAACGATTTATGGAATTCATAATACTACATTTAGTATTTAAAGTATGTACTTAAATAAAGAAAACTGTGAATGATTGATGACTTTATTGCTCCCACTAGTCCTTTTTGAAACAAGGTAATTTTGTATTAAACTCTTTAATGACATATTATTCCCTTTAGATGTTTCATAAAGGAATGGTTCTCAACCATCATGAAAACATTGCTTTCAAATAACTCTTTATTTAAGAAAGCATAGTTTTTAAAGTTTATTTGAAATATCTCATATTTAAAATAATTCTTTAAACTATAACGTTTAACATATTTAAGGTCCTCTTTATATAAATGATTCAACTAAAATATTCTTAATATTTTTCTTTTAGTTTTACTCCATATGAATCATTTGAACTCTTCAAATATTCATAATTTTTTTTTGAATCCTTTGAATAATTTTAAATATTCAAAATAGATATGAAGTATTCCAAACTAAAATGTAAGGTTTATACATCTCATGTATTATCCTTTTAATCTCCTTACAAGGTGATTGGACCATATTAATTAATGAATTTAGACAAAGTGTCAAGATTCATTTATCAATATGACCCTACAAAGTTGAATCATATATATATATATATATATCCCGCCACAGGATCGTAAGTCGGGCAGTGAGGCAGGCTTTAGGCAGACCTTAGGTACCTAGGTTAGATCGCCGAACGAGGCAAACCTAGGGTTACAGCCGACATGAGTTTCCTTTCACGAACTCTGTCGAAGGCATCATCGTCCTCCCGAAAGGGAAAAGAAAAGGAAACTGTTAATAAACAAGAAACAAATATTAACATGGATAATGTGAACTTTGATAACTGGAAAATTCCTACCTGGAAGAGATATTTACCATCGGGGTACCTTTGAGTACTTTTCCGATCTAAATATCAAAACTGAGGAAAAAACTCTTGAGCTCAAAAATGAGTTCGAAACTATTCAACTTTTTGATCAAGAATCCATTAATAGATATAAACAGGAAGGCTTTAACTTTCTCCATATAGGATTGGTCCAAGTAGCAGTTAAACCTTTAATGAGGGAAGGTCTCAACATGTTCGTGATTATGGCATTAAGAGATTGTAAACTGCTTAACTTTGATAAATCTATGTTAGGAGGAATAGAAGCTGGTCTACATGATGGACCTGTTTATTTTAACTGTTTTCCAGGCTTCAGTGTAAGCCTTAAGGATGAACATATTATGAAGGTTCTTACCTTAAACTTACAAGTTTACAACTCTGAAACTTTGACAGGAGCTTACCCTATCATTCTACTCTCTAGAATAAGATATAAGGTTTTTACAACCTTTTTGGATCATAAAGCCAAAGTTCTTTCAACTAGAGGTGAAACTCTTTTATTACAATCTAATAAGACTGATCACAGAGAATTAATAACTCCTAAGAAGATTCGTTGGGATGAACTATCATTCCCGCAAGAATGGAGATTCCCAAAAATTCTTCCTCCACCTAAACAACCTGAAGTCACAACTTCTAGAATTAGAAGAATGGTAGAATATAGTGATGGAAGTGTAGGAATCAGCTTTGCTCGTAGGAGCATTGGAAGTTCCTTCAGGCTTCCTCCTAATAATGATAAGGTACCTCCAGAAGATGCTAGATCTTCTACATCTTCTATCCCAACTAGAATAGTTGAAAAAACTATTCCAGACTTAACTGGAGTTAGAAATTCAAGTATTCCCCAACCTTATTATACTACCACTCCTTCAGAACAAGACAATAAAACTCAGGATAATGACAGTGAAAGTATGTCACCTACGTTTTCACAAGTAGACCCTCAACTCTATGTTTTAGAAAAAGATTTTATAATTAATAAGAAACTTTTAAATGAAGATTTTTCAAATAGGGAAAATAGAAAACTTATGAAAGCTTACTTTAAAAAATACACTAAGGAAGAAACTGAGTTTATTAGAGAACTTTATTATGATTTTATGAATGCCCATAAAATTCAAATAAGTTTCTTTAATTGGCTTGAAATCCATGAAAGTAAAAAAGAATTGAATGTTATCACTAAAACTACTAAAACTTGGCAATTATCTCCAAATACCTTCAGGGAATCTGTTCATCTGCCAACAGAACAGTTTGAGATTCCAGTAAGAGGAACTACTATCGTAGCCTCCCCTTATAAGGTACCATCTGAAGATAAGGATATAACAAAAATTCTTGAACAAAACAACTTTACAAATCAGCATCTTGTAACTATAGGTGAACAACTCACTCGGATTGAAAATCTGGTCCAAAAAGAAGTATCCCAACTTACTAAGGCAGATGATCAAAATTTCGACCACATGAAGTTCCTAAAAAGACTTATAAAGAATTATCAAAAGACATTTTCAAAATAATTAATGATAAACTTAAAAATATTGAAACAATTATGGGAACAGTCCCTGAAACACCTCAGCCTTCTAGAGACCGACCTCAGTCTTCTAAAGATAAAACTATCGCGGTTTTAGATAAAACTTATGAAGATACTGATTCTGATAAAGAAGGATTCTTGCCAGATGAAAACCAACTTGAAGTTAATAAAATTCATCACACTCAACCTTTAAGAAGTTATTATCCTAGAATCACCTTTCCAGATATGGCCATGAAAGAAAGGGGCTCTTTCCACCAGGCTGCCTATCAGGGAGGAATTATCTATGAATGGAATATAGATAACAAAACTGAGTATCATATAATTAACACTTTGCAAGAAATGACAATGGTCTGTACAGCTTACAGAACCAAGAACCCAGACACATCTAATCATGCTATTGCTCAGGCATTAGTTTCTGGATTCACTGGTCAACTGAAAAGTTGGTGGGATCATTATCTCAATCAAACTAAACGTGACACTATTCTTAACGCTGTAAAAACTGATCGTTTAGGAATCTCTATTAAAAATGAAGATGGAGAAGATATACAGGACGCAGTAGCAACTTTAATCTTCGCCATAACCAAACATTTTATTGGAGATCCTTCCAAGTTAAAAGATAAAGATTCTGATCTCTTATCTAACCTAAAATGTCCAAAACTTGAAGACTTTCGATGGTATAAAGATATCCTCCTCACCAAAGTTATGATGAGAGAAGATTGCAGTCAACTTTTTTGGAAAGAAAAATTTCTAGCTGGTCTCCCAACTCATTTTGGAGACAAAGTTAGAACAAAACTAAGAGAACAGAATAATGGAACTATTCCATATGATGATCTTACATATGGTGATTTAATCAGCACAATCCAAGCTGAAGGAATTGCTAGGTGTACTGATTATAAACTTAGGCAACAAGAAAAGAAAGATAGAAAAGAAGGAAAGAAAGAATTAGGTTCCTTCTGCGAACAATTTGGGTTTTCTTCTCAATCCTTAGCCCCCTCCACAAAGGCTAAAAAGAAAGAGAAAAAAGCCAAAAAGAAAAGTGTCAAAACTAGTACTACTAATACAACTTCCCCCTCAACTTCTAGAAGACCTTTTCGAAGAAGTATTAGGAGTAAAAAACCTGGGCAAAACTTTACTGAAAAATGGTTACAACCATCTTCCAACAAAACATCTTCTAGTAAACCTATTGGACCTTGTTTTAAATGTGGAAGAATGGGCCATATTTCAAGAGAATGTCCAATGAAACAGAAAATCAATGAACTTGATGTTTCAGACAAATTTAAACAAATACTTTCAAATCTTTTCCTCTATTCGGAAGAATCTGATAATGGAGAAAAAAGACTACAGATTGATGAAATTTATTCTTCAGCAGAAGAGGATGACAATCCTGGTGAATCTGAAGAAGGAATTAAAGATAATTGTAAATGTATTAATATGTTATCTAAAGAACAAAGCATTCTTATTGACTTTATTGATGAAATAAAGGATCATGAGAAGCGAAAAGAATTTCTTATTAGACTAAAGAAAGATCTCAAACAAAAACAACCACAACCTAGTAAAAATACTTATGATCTAAAAGAGATATTTGATAGGTTTAAACCTGAAAAATCTAATAATGATGTAACCATATTAGATCTTCAACAAGAATGTATACAGTTAAGAAAAGATTTAAAAGATTTAACAATTAATAGTGAAAGAGATATTAGTGACTTAAGGATAAAAGTCACTAGACTCTTATTACAAAACCAAGCTTCTTCCTCCAAAAACTCTCCTTCTCTAAAAGAAGCTGAAGATTCTGATTCTGAGGCCTCAGAAAATGATGAACCAGAAACTGAAAAAGATCCTTACCTCCATCTTTTAACTAGAATTAATTATCAGAAATGGCATGTCAGACTGACTATCATTATTAATAAAGAATATGAAATTGATACTATAGCATTAATTGATTATGGTGCAGATCTCAATTGTATTCAAGAAGGATTAGTTCCTATTAAATACTTTGAGACTACGAAAGAAAAAGTAAATGCTGCAAATGGTAATAAACTTCATATTAATTATAAATTAACAAATGCTCATGTTTGTAATGGAGAAGTCTACTTAAAGACACCTTTTTTGCTGGTTAAAGACATTGGACAAAATGTAATTTTAGGAACTCCGTTTTTAAATCTTATTCAACCTTTCCAAGTTGATAATAAAGGAATACAGGCTAATTTTAAGGATAAACAAATTGTCTTCCAATTTATTAGTCCTCCACAATTAAAAGATTTAAATCTTTTAAAAACTTTATCAATCTTACCATAATTAAATATTATAGAAAGAAGAACTAACCAACTCTTCTTTTTAAAGAAAGAAATTGCTCATAGAAAGATTGATGAACAGTTAACTCATAGAATTGTCCAAAAGGAAATTGAGACTTTCCAAAAGAAATTAGAATCAGAAGTTTGTTCTGATCATCCTAATGCTTTTTGGGAAAGAAACAAGCATATTGTTAAACTTCCTTATATAAAAGATTTCCAAGAAACTAATATACCAACTAAGGCTAGGCCTATCCAAATGAAAGAGGAACTCTTAAAACACTGTATTGAGGAAGTAAAAGATCTTTTAAAAAAGAAATTAATTAGGCCTAGTAAATCTCCTTGGAGCTGTGCTGCCTTTTATGTTCAGAAGGCCTCTGAACTTGAAAGAGGAGCTCCAAGACTTGTAATTAATTATAAACCTCTTAATGATGTATACAATGGATCAGATATCCATTGCCATACAAACAAGATTTAATTCAAAGACTTTCTAACGCTAAAATATTTTCAAAATTCGATATGAAGTCTGGATTTTGGCAAATCCAAGTTCATGAAGAAGACAAATATAAAACGGCATTCACAGTACCATTTGGGCATTTTGAATGGAATGTAATGCCATTTGGATTAAAAAATGCTCCTTCAGAATTCCAAAATATTATGAACGATATATTCACCCCACATATAAACTTCACAATTGTTTATATTGACGACATTCTTGTATTCTCTAACTCTATTGAACAACACTGGAAACATCTTAATATTTTCTTTCATATCATCAAAACTAAAGGATTAGTTTTGTCCGCTAAGAAGATAGAACTTTTCAAAACTAAGATAAGATTCCTAGGATTTAATATCCATC
Source organism: Hamamelis virginiana (assembly GCA_017140935.1). NCBI lineage: Eukaryota > Viridiplantae > Streptophyta > Magnoliopsida > Saxifragales > Hamamelidaceae > Hamamelis > Hamamelis virginiana. The sequence continues at coordinate 244,648 of JAESVK010000349.1, read as the reverse complement.
ATGGAACCATTATTCCAATTAATAGATCTATTGAATTTGTCAATAAATTTCCTGATGTTATTAAGGATAAAACTCAACTTCAAAGATTTTTGGGATGTTTGAATTATATCTCAGAATTCTTCCTAAACCTTAGTCAACTCTGTGCCCCTCTTAGAAAAAGATTGAAAAAAGATCCTCCGGCATGGTCGGATGAACTTACCCAACTTGTCAAAACTATTAAACAACAGGCTCCTAGACTTAAGTGTCTAAACATAGACAATCCCAAAGCCTTTAAGATTATCCAAACTTATGCTTCAAGGGTAGGGTTTGGAGGAATTTTACTCCAAAGAGAAGATGATAATGAAAAAATAGTTCGTTACCATTCAGGAACTTGGAACCCTGCACAGCAAAACTATTCAACTATCAAACAAGAAATTTTGTCCATTGTTTTATGCATTACAAAATTTCAAAGTGATATTTTAAACCAAAAATTTTTAGTCCGCGTTGATTGCCAAGCGGCTAAATCTGTTTTACAAAAAGATGTAAAAAACTTGGCATCAAAACATATTTTTGCCAGATGGCAAGCAATATTATCTATTTTCGACTTTGATATAGAATATATTAAGGGAGAAACGAACTCTATCCCAGATTTCCTAACTAGAGAATTCCTCTAGGGAGACCGTGATCATAGTGTCCACTAGAGGAAGGGGTAGGGGCAGATCTGCTGCCCCGCCAAATGTTCCACCAAGAACTCGTCCAACTAACTCTGAGAACCCTTTAGCTCTCACCTCAACTCCTGAATATTATTCCCAAGCAAGCTCGGGAAAAAAGAAGTCTTGGGCAGACATTGCTGAAGAAGAATACATCAGAGTTGCTGAGCAGAATTTGATAATCTTTGTAACACTCAGAACTCTCAACTCAACACTCCAGAAAGATGGGCTAATCAGGCTTTGGCCTGTAAACAATATTCACCAGAACAGTATCTTGCTCTGTCTAAAGACCAAGGTACCTCATCAGCAATTGTTAAAAACCAAACATTTGCTGAAGCAACTACTTCAAAACAGGTGGCAACCTCCACCTCCAATCAAAGAACTCTTCAAAAAACTGAGCCATTTGATATTGCTCCTTTTAAATCAAAATATATTCAAAAAGCTGAACAACTTGATCTTTTCCCAGTAGAAAAAGAATTTGTTGGAATGGGAGCAATAGAAATTGCAAACAAAAACTTTTCAAAGAAATATCATTGTCATCCTTGGGATTTCAATAAAACTCAAAAAATTTTTGAATTTATTTTAGTTGATACTAAATCAGCAGTATTTAAACACCACTTTGATAAAGCTGATCCAAGTATCATAACTCATTCAACTTTCAGAATTATCAGAGTTCTTTCCTTCTCTGATTGGGGCCAAGACCCATTTAAACCTAGAAAATTCTCAGTGAGTTTTCAACCAACCTTCTTCAATTACCATGACTATCAACTTGCCTGGTATAATGCTCTTTATTACCAGAATCAAAGTTATCGTCATACTTGGATGATTTTCTTTGATAAAACTTTTAAGCTTGATGTCCCCAACTGGTTCTTAGATTGGTGGGATATAATTGGTCCTTTACTAGATATCCTCCCTTCTAAGATTCTTGAAGGATATCAGATCTTTCAGGAAAAAATTCGTCCTCCAAACTCTCAACTCTTCTATCCTAAAATGTTACTATTCTATGGACATTTTAGTTTAGCCTGGACCATGGCTTGGAAGTATGAACTTGTTTCAGGTGACCATGCTCCAAGATTAATGCGAACTTTTTCGGTCAAATGGTGGGATGGATCTTACTCTGATCATATCCAACTAGAAAGAATTCAGAACTGGTTCAAACAGCACCCAACAATCTGCAGCTCAGGATCTGCTGATGCTGCCAAAGTCCTGTTGGACAAAAACAAAATCATACACAAACTTGCAACATCTTCTACAATCTCTAAAAAAGAGTTGAAGAATCAACTTCTTGCAGTTCTTTCAGAAATAGAAGATGATAACAAATCAGATAACTCATCAGAAGCATCAGCAGAACTTGGCCAAAATGATGATGAAGACTTTAGGCCTTCGGATTACTTGTTTGGCTAAATTTGTGTATTTCCCTGGTAGTGGATTTGTCTCCATACAGGGTAAAACTCTTTTAACTCTGCACCGAAAGTGGATTTGTCTCCACTCGGTTGTTCAAACTCTTCATGCGCCGAAAGGAGTCACGCGTGACAACCCATGACAAGAACACATCAGTGCTACAGTTTATAAACAATATTCAAATACTAAAATATATAATGAAAACAAATGATAATTGAAAGATTCAAAGAGTTTCAGTTATATTGATAAATAAAAACTTACAAGAGTTGGAGAAAGATACAATCTCTGGTATGGGGTTCGGAGAGGTTTACAAAGGTGAAGGGGTAAACAAACTCTGAGTTGAGAATGCAATTCGATCTTCTTAAATAGAAAAGGAAAAACATTCAGTAGTTGGAAGTAATCATGTCTTCACATGGTTACAGTATATATATATATATATATAATAGCATTCATGAAGAACTTAGAACTTTAAAACAATTGCCAGAAATCATCCAAATAAAAATATTATAAATAAATTGTTTTAAATAAACGAAATATTCAAAACTAAATAACAAACCTCCAAGGAAGTATTTATTACAAACTGGCAATCATAAAAAGTTCTTGAAATTCTAAATAAATTAGTCAAGAATTGAGCTATAGTGTTGAAGGCAGAAACTCTTGATCCTATCCAAACACTGCAATCTCAATGTCTACTCAACCTTCTGCTTCCCTTTGTCTCCTACATATAATCGTATTGTACAAGAAAAAACATAGTTAGGTATCACATACAATAAAGCAAAATAATAATACTAATTCTCAATTAGTAAATAAAATACAAGACGTACCATTTGAAGAACCATTCTTCAACAAAGCCAGGTACTCTTTGCAATTCCTTTTCCAGTGACCTGTCTTGCTGCAATGGAAACACTTTCCTTTTGTAGCCTTTTTCTTCACTCTTCCTTTTGGCTTAAGATTGAACTTCTTCTTCTTCTTACCTTTGCCCTTGGGTTTGGGTTTAGAAGTCGATGCCCCATTTATGGCCAAAACATTCCTTTTGGAATCCTTTTTCAAGGTTTCCTCAGCAGTAATCAACATATTCATCAAATCAGTTAATGAAACTTTATCATTCACATCAGACATGTGAAAGTTCATGATGAATTGTTTAAAGATTGAAGGAAGTGAATGAAGCAGAATATCAGTATTCATCTCCGAATTGATCTCTACGATCATGAAGAGCGTGGATGTTCCAGATCATCTTGAGGCAGTGCTCATTAACCGATGAAAAAGAAGAAAGATTATTATTATTTTAAAAATGGGTCGACCCATTATACATGGGTTTGTGGGTCGGGTCAACCCATGATATATGGGTATGGGTGTAGATGGGTCAAGACATGGTACTAGTTAAATGGGTCATAAAAGGGTATTGTACATTTTGTGGCCCAACCCATACCCATTCATTTGCCACCCCTACTTGATACCCTTTTCCTACATATAATGAGCTAAGGGGCCTACTCCTTTGCAGAAGTTGCCCCACAATCCTAACCTACCCCTTCTTATCTCACTATATATGATAATGGGGTTTGCTTTACCGTTATTGGTTTACTTGAATCTCAATTGTTACTAATTCATTCGTTATAATTTATTTCACTACTTTTGTTTTGGTAATAATAAGTTATATTCCAGCTGATTCTGAATTTAACTCTTGAATTTTTTATTTCTCCTTTGCTACAATTTTTTAGGGTTAATTCCAACATGGCTTGGCAACTTCACCCAAATATCTTATTTGTATCTCTCAAACAATCATTTTAGGGGTAAGTTCTCATACCGGCCTACTTGCCAACATGGTTTAGAGTGTTTAAGATTGGTGGAATGTACCCATAACGTGTACAATTTAGATACATACTAAAAGGTCTAGTGGAATAGATAAGATCTTTTTAGAAAAAATTTAGCTAAAAAGATCTCATCATATATAGTTGTTGGTCAAAGTAAATAGCTGAAAAGATTCTATACTTCCTACTATAATTCATTATAAATACTCCATCTCATGATGCTAATTTTTAAATTTTGTATCCATCTCCCACTATAACTTTTCCAGGATCAATTCTGGCATGGCTTGGGAATTTGACACAAATATTTTACTTGGACCTCTCATTTAATAATTTTAGTGGCTACTTAAACCTCTCGGTCAACTATTTCAGTGGTCCTTTTCCATCCTCATGTATGCAACGTGCTACATAATTTTTTCTCTTAAAACCTTCCATGCATGATTAGGTTTTGATGGGGGCCTTATTGCCTTGCTTTGAGTACGTTTTGCCTCTTCGATCAACATAGTTTATAAATGAATTTTAGATATGCGCCAAATGTATCGTATTTTGGGTTACATGTTGCTTTCAATGTGCATTTGAACTATGGATAATGCTATAGGTTCCTAAAAACTATGTCCTTAATGTGTCCCTATTCAATTCATACTTCCAATTTTTTTCGAAGATTGCCTTGTTAATTAAAAAAAAGATTGGGTTAAATTATTGATCATATCATTAAGAACACATTAAGGACACACGGTATTTACATTTCTTTATATGGTCCCTACACGAATTGAAGATAAGTAGTGGTAATTCTAAAGATTCCCAAGGAGAAATAAAGATTTTGCACATTTCATTTGATGGTCAAAGACGAATTGAAGCGGAGCAGAGGTAATTCTAAAGATTTCCAAGGAAGATTTTGGTGAATGGATGGAAGGACCAACTACAAGGATTTATATGTATGATACCAAATGACATTTTATTAATCTATCAAATTTGAGGTAGATCTCCCAAAGCGGGCAGTAATTGCCAAAAAAGAAAAAAGGAATAACATAAAATAATAAAAAAAGAGGAGAAGGATTCGGATCTCTTTTAAGTTTTTTAACAGTAAATAACTTCGATGAGATATACACGAAATACGAGCTGGATCATCATTAAGAACACCATATTTGCCGTCGATGAACTGATTCGATTAACCAACTAAAGTTAGCTTCCAGTCATTTTGTATTGAACAGAAGCAGAAGCAGAAGTAGAAGCAACAGGGTAAAATATCATAGCAAAAGCCGTAGCTACTTGTACTAAAAAACACAAGCAAGTACAATTCTCCACGTCTATAATTTTGCTATTGTTGATGCAGCGAACAATTCTGGCAGTTGAGAGCAAGCAGGATACTCTCTGGCTGCTGGCTGCTGGCTGCTGAAGGTAGAGGTTTAAACTTTAAACAAACAAGAAGTTTGCAGTTTACTTTGAGCAATAATGTGCCTCAAATATGACCAATAAGATATTCAACTGACTAAACAAGATACTCAACTTGTGACCAACAGCACCGCAGACAGTCAAGAGCCTGTTGAGGTGCTTTAGCTGTCTTTACTTCAACCATGATCAGAACATTTTTTTCATATATGTTGATCTAAGAAGACAATACCAGAGGGACAACAACAGTTGATGTTATGCAACTTAGAATGTTTTAAAAGGTTCTTAAAATTAAAAAAAAATAAAATAAAATAAAATAAAAGGTGATAAAAAAAGGAGCAGCAACTTCAAGATGCTTATAAGAACAAGAGGAACTCAAATCTATATGCAATTAAGAGATTCAGTTCCATAGAAGCTTCGATCCATCAATTGTTTTCCATAATCCGAACTGGATAAATTGAAAATATTGGATGACCAATTCCTCTATCACATATCTACATCAACTGGAGGGAAGACGATAGGTATAATATAATTCCTCAACAAAGTAACTGACAACTGCACACATATTGGGAACATTAATCTCCTTCCCAGCTATAGCATCTATTCCTCATGATACAGATACAAGCCAAGGCCAAAGCGAGCACATGCTCTACAGAAAGCTATTTCCTCTGCTGCAGCAACTGGATCTACAATATGGCCATCGCTGGATGATATTGTCCCAGTTGCTTCACGGTGTGCCTGTATATTAGAACTCGTAAGAAATGTCTTCAGAGATACATCCAAGTTAATGTCAACTTGGAAATCCAGGGGGGAAAAGAAAACAAAAAACAAAAAACAAAACCAAACCAAACCTACAAACACACTCAAGCAAAACAACATAACGACATTTTTCTTCTATTATGAATATCCTGTTCTTCATCTCACTACTTATTTTAATCTGAAAAGTTGAACCCATAAAGCTGCATTTTAAGAGATAAATGGGTTCCAAATTTCCAATTCCTGCTGAAAAATCACTAACTAGAGTGGTTTATTTATAGGCAAGGACTTAAATATCGATATGGACAGATATATCAATGGTCTCAAAACACGGCTATATCAACAGATATATCGATCCCATCGAACATATCGATATCGATTTAAAGATATGATAGATATTAATTAAACATAGAAATTTTCAGTGAAACTCTACAAAATAAAGAATTAAATATAATATACAATTTAGAGTCAAAACATTGCAAATTAAATATAAGACAAGTTTGTGTTGTATTGGATACAATAAACTGTGTTGTGCTGGGATACAATAAACTGTGTTGTGCTGGGCAAAATAAATCACAAATTTCTACAAAATCTACATTAAAATGTTACACAACATTAAAATGTTAAAATACTATCATTTACAAAATAACAAATGAATTAAGTCAATAATCCTGTATACAAAGGAATCTCCTTATGTAAACTCTCAATACAGAATTTACTGAAGCTTCTATTATTTTTTTAATGTTTGTTGTCTTTTAGTTCTTTTAACAGTCATTTAGTTTTTGGGGTGCTGTCATCTACCTAAGTGACAGCATTGTTAGTCTAGTTTTTCCCTCTAGTTACAACAACTTAGATTCTCTATAAATAGCATTAGTTAGCATTTGTATTTAGTTTTTAGCCATTTTTAAAGAACAGTTTCAGATCTGACAGAGAGTGTTCTCTCTATTTCTGTATTTTTCCCTCACTTTCTCTCAATAAAATAGCAATTTTCTCTCATTTTATTGGCTTCCAAACACTGATTTACATCATTTTATATCAGAGCTTTGGTTTTGATCCAATTTTTCCCATTGAAATTGGTCCTTTTCAACTCCAATTCCCTGATTCTTCCATCATTAAGACTCTAGATTGGACCATTAGTGCTGACAGTCCAAAATCTGACCAATTTTCATCAATTGTCTTGTTTCAAATCAGCAAAATTTCTCGTGAGGTGTTCGATTACTGGAGGTAGAGCGAAGTACAACAGAGTTTCATCAGATTTTTCTAATACCAGATCAGTTTGAGAGCTTGAATGAGATCGCTTGGCAGCAGAGGAGCAATTACAGAAGGTTTCAGTGTAATTTCTCGGATCTGATCTGTTTTTAAGGACAGATTTTCGAATCTCATCAATTTTGAAGGACAAAATTGGCAACCAGATACAAAGAAGGTGAAATTGGCAACCAATCACCTTAAAGGAAATGTATCGGATTGGTGGAAACAAGTGAAAATGGTTCGCAAAAGTAATGGTAAAGAAAAGGTTAGAGATTGGGGGAAGATGAAGAAGTTTGAGAAGAAATTTGTTCAATTCCAATGCTGTTCTTTTGTTGAAAAGCACCAAAATAGAAGCTTTTCAAGGTCTGGACAGCCGCTGCAAGATACTACCAGACCTGTTCAGATTTCTTCTAGTTATGCCACGGCTAGAAATCCTTCTACTTATAGAAGAGGATATGATTTTGGAATAGACAAGCAAGTGCAGCCTGAAAATGCTTCAATTCCAGCCCTCCAACAGTGTCAGTCCATTTGTTTTGGAGGAGAAGAATAGCCTCAAAGTGGTGAATTTGAATATTTCAAGTGTGTTGAAATGGAAGAGCACTATGACTTGCCAATTTATGATGAGGAAGTGGGTAATTTAGATGGGGAAGTGGGTAGAGATTTTGTTGAAGAGTTTGAAAAAGATTTTGAGGATCCTCTAGAGGAAGTACAACCCAAGTATGGCTCAACCTATGAGTGAGGAACATGATGATTTTCTTGAAGAAGATTGGGTGAGAGAATACTTGTTGATGCCCAAAAAGGTCAAGAACTTCTAAGGCTCCTACAACTTCTTTACTTGCCTCTAAAAGCCTAATTGAAGAAGACCAAAAGTGTGGTTTTATGTTGGCCTTAATACCATTTGAAACAGTGGCTGGAAATTCAAGTTCTAGTGCTGTTAGTGCTTTGTTACAGTCCTATATAAATGACTTTGAAGTACTACAACCCATTTATGATGAGCCAAATGAAGTACAACAGATTTATGATCAATCTTTTAAGTGAAACACAAGTTATTAACACCAAAGAAATTGACTTATTGGTTGGTGATTTTACAACAAAAAAAATGGGACAGCAGCTGTACAAGGATTGGCTGAGGAGGATTTAGTCGACATTGCTAAAGAACATGGCATTTTTTATGGGAAATACAGTGATGAACAGATCATACAATCTGGACATAATTCTTCTAAAGTGAATATTGATAGTTTGTTTATAAAGATCTTGGATGTTGAAAAAGAGATGCAAGATTTTATGGAAATGTCTACTGTGCTTGCTGTTCCAAGTCAGTTTGGGTCGTTTGAAGATCCTTTCTTGACACCAACTCTAGTTCCAACCATACAATTTGGGCCTCTAGTGGTGCCCTAGAGGCCCTTTTCATTTACATTCCCAAGTTGGTTGTTTTCTATCACAACCTTCTTTCTTCATTCAAGTTAAACTTTTTATTTTGAAGAAGGATAGAATTTGGTGAAGACACAAGAAGCTATTTGATTGGCTATTTTGGCTTACTAGGGCAAGTTTTTTTTTTTTCAAAAGAGGGGGAGTATGATGTAACCTCTTAATACAGAATTTACGGAAGCTTCTATTATTTTATTTTTAGTGTTTGCTGTCTTTTAGTTCATGTAACAGTCATTTAGTTTTTGTAGTGCTGTCATCTACCTAAGTGACAGCCTTGTTAGTCTAGTTTTTCCCTACAAGTTAGTCACAACAACTTAGATTCTCTATAAATAGCATTAGTTAGCATTTGTATTCAATTTTTTGTCATTTTTAAAGAACAATTTAAAGAACAGTTTTCTCTCTATTTCTGTATTTTTCCCTCACTTTCTCTCAATAAAATAACATTTTTCTCTCATTTTCTTGGCTTCGAGACACTGATTTACATCATCGTCACCTCAAACTAATAATTTACCGAATATCGATAAAGATGTAAGTCAATATCGTATTGATACCCTTTGATATATGGATTTATCGGATATTTTAGTCTTTGTCTACAGGCAAGGTCGAGTCTTGTTTTTAAGCGAATCACACAACTAAAAAATCAGAATCGTCAACACAAATGGTGCATCTATAAACTAAAAATCCAGCAGCCCTGGACATTAGGTGCATATGAATTTATGGTAAGAAACACTTGTTTTTTATTGAGGAGGTTGTTTCTCTATGGCCCACTTGCTCAAATTCCTCAACTTGAGATCTGCGCATCTATTTATTCTCCAGGTCTTACTATAGTAAAGAAAACTAAAATACATTGTGTATTTTTTTTCAGCCATACAATACAAGTAACCCATTGCACTAAATGGGTGCCCCCATGAGGAGAAGTGCATTAATGATTGAATTTCCAAAATTATAAGACGTGTCTTATAAAACTCAAATAACTATGATCAAACCACCCATTGCCTATCACTAGATTCCTTCTTCAAAACCCTAAAGACATTACAAACAAGTCTAGCCATACTTTTATAATGATCTTTTTAGAAAACTCATCTAAAATCCTAAAACTAACACAAATCTAGTTTCAAATCCAAATAGAGAAATGAATAAAAGTTGCAATCAAACCAAGAAAGTGAAATTTTGGTCTCGTTTGATCAAGTGCTTAAAGGAGTAAGGTGTGAATGGAACTGGACCGCAACGTCTAAATAATTCCTTTTCCTTAGAGAAATATAGATGGAGTAAACCTTAGAACCTTATGCCTTCATTGAAACAACCCGCATTTTTTTTATTCAAATTATTTTAATACTTAATGTTTATATAAGATGACATGGAAAATGATTTCCTATTTCTTTAAAAAAAAAAAAAAAAAAACCTACTTCTTTTCAAATATGCCATCCATGTCCCTCCTTTATAAAAAAACCACCGCTCCCATTTCTTCCTTCATTTTTGTCCAATTGAGGAGGAGAGAGTGAAACCTGAGAGAGAGAGACAAGGGAGAGAGAGAAAAGGTCGCCGGAGTGTCGCCGTACAGGAGAAGGTAAGACTTGTCATTTTTAGTTTATTCTCTTTCTTTTTCTTCTTTGTTTCAAACCCATTTTGTGGGTCTTGCATCAAATCTTGTGAATCTTGGATGGTGGTGGGAGGATGATGTTTAAGGGTTGTTTTAGTACTGTGTGGGTGTAAATTTGAAGGATTAATGAAGAGATTTGTGGTGGTTTTGTGTGGTTTCTGATAAAATTTGTTTATTTGGGTTTTATGCCAAAAACTTTGTGGATCTCAAGATCGAACCGTTTGATTTGAGTATTTTTGGTATATTAATTGTTCTTGAGGTGTGTATTTGGTAGATTTAAGGTTTGGGGGAGTGAGTTTTGGTGGTTTAGTGGTTGTTTGTGGAGTTTTGGGGTGTTTTGACATTATTTTCGCGCGGAACTAGTGCTTCTGCCCAATTCTCGATCAATCGAAGTCCATTCTAGATCGATCGAGAAGTGGTCCAAAAAGTGCATTTTGCCATTTTGAAGCCTCGATTTGCCTCAACTTCAAATGCTTGTATCTCTCTCATCCGAACTTCGATTAGGGCGATCTTTATATGCTCGAAAAGCTTGTGAAGTCTAGCTTCTAAATATATTAGTTTTGTAGTTAGATTATTTTTGGAGAGAAAAATATTTTAGAATACCTGAATTGCCATTTTTTGTGCACACCTTGACTTCATCGGTGTATATCTCTTAAACTGTTAGGCCTTTTGCCATGAAATGAAATTCAATATGGAGCATCTAAGCATACTTAGGAATAGGTTTTAAAAGTTGTGAGGCTATTAAAGTATCCATTTGTGGTGTTTTGGGTTCGACGGTTGAGTATAAGTCACTCTGAGGGAGCAATTTGTAGTTATTGTAAAGATTCGCATGTGTCGTGCTTTGTTTTTATTTTTCCTCTTTGTATTATTTGTTTTCCTAGATTTGGGGAGAGTCCTTGGAAATATGGGATTGCATTAGCATTGTATTTGGGAGGCTCGTGAAGTCAAGAGGGTTGATAACACCGTTGCCTTGAGTCAGGAATATGTAACCTTGTAGTATTGATGATGATATGTGATTTACAAGTGATTTATGAAAGATATGATTTATAAATGTTTTATGAACTCTAATGCTTATCAATGGCTAAATAGCTAAATGGATACATAAAATATACCTGTTTATGAACTGTTAAACTGTGTAGCATGTTTACAAAATGAAAATCAAGGCATAGTATTGAAAGGCTTCGAGAACTTGCTTATATCATTTGGTAAACTATTTGATATTGAATATGACATATATATAAACCGGGAAATGAGCTCTTTATTTTACTTGTTTTTTGGAAACATTAAAAATGTGTATACCGGCATTATTTATGCAAACATAATTGAGATATTTTGTTTTATACTCACGCCGGATTTTCTGAACTGATTTATAAAATGAGAAAGATTATGAGATAGTCCAACAGGTTGTTCCCTTGATTTTTGGATTGGACTGAACATTTGGAAATGGTTATGATTTACACAAGCTATGACGTGGAAATATATTTAGATTTGAAATGTGAATTGCCTTGTGAACTGTTTTATATGAATTATGAGGGATATGGATGTTTTGGCTCGATTTGTATCACAGTGGGGACTTAAGGGCCTATGGTCGTGGATGGAGCCTTAGTGCGGGACCCAAATGAATAGCCCCGTAGTGGCTTGGTAGTTGACCGCGCAAGGAAACTAACCGTCTACCCTCAAAAGAAGAACCCCGTAGTGGTTATATTTTAACCTGAGCTAAGGGCTTGTTAGCCTGAATGCAGCGACCCTGTAATACGCCCACGGGCCTAATTATGATACACAGGCGATGGAAATTAGAGATATGTGAAGCATGTGTTATTGATGTGATTAGATATTGTTTTCACAGAAAGACCATACAAGTTTTGAACTGCTCTTTATACTGTTTTATAACTGCTGTGGAAACTTTAGAAACTCTGTTATTTAAATATTTCATATATTACTGTATTATTGTTATTGGTAAAGGTTACATTATTCCTACTGAGCGATTCAAGGCTCACCCCTACTTTTTATGTAGCAAATTGCAGATTGACTTGGGATTGCATATGTTGTTTAGCTAGGCCCAGTATCTTGGGACTGCTAATTAGTACATTGAGTAGACTCTGCATCACCATTATTATATTTAGGTATTAAAAGATTGTTGATATGTAAGTTCTATATAGTTATTTGCCCAGCCTACTCTGCCAAGGATGTTGGCATTATTTTTTTTTTTTTTATTGACCAAGTATACAACGTAATGGGGACATAATGCATGTACATCACATTATCATTTTGTTATATATATATATATATATATATATATATATATATATATATATATA
>JAESVK010000349.1:204953-228427 GCA_017140935.1 Hamamelis virginiana | reverse complement strand
ACCCCCCCCCCCCCCCCCCCCTTCCCTGGGTGAACGGGCGTAAGAAATCAATCCAAGCAATTTCCTCTAAAAGCTTATTCCTAGTATCCTTCATTTTCTTTTCAGGCTTCCGTTTAAGGATTTTAGAGGTTTTAATTTGTTTGACATATTGAGAAATTGGGCGGAGGTGTGCATTTAGGGTTTTATTTTTGTTTTGTACTTGTGCTGGTTTCTTGTAAATGTTTTTCTTTCTTTTCTTCTTTGTAAGGTAGGTCATCTTGTCCTCTTTACTATCTCTTGATAAAATCTTCATGTTTCTTATATATATATATATATATATATATATAAACCAGTAACCCAATGATTAACCCCTTAACTAATCAAAGATTCAAAGAATGCAAGAAAATAAAATAGTAAATGTTTCTCAACAAAAAGAATAAAATTGTAAATGTTTCTCAACAAACTTAAAACCTTGCACAAAGATCTAGGGGGGGAAAAACAAAAAACAGAGAAAATGCCGATCTTGCAGTGATGTTGCACCTCTACAATTGCCTGAACTTAAATATACAACTCCTTTCAAACTCCAACCCAGCTTAAAGCAGTTAAACCAATTTAGGTTGAGAGAAAGACCCACCTCTACTCCATACAGAAAATCATTAACCCCAACTACTTAGGGTTGGCTACATAGAAACTTTTTAGTCATTTGGCTCTATCTAGAGCCATATTCTTCGCTTAATCCTCAAAAACCATGTCCTTTTTGGTATACCACTAATCATTTTAACGCATTCAACTTGAACCAAATCACTCATCCAGATGGGAGCATTCATTGGTCTTCATTGCACATGGTCAAACCATCTTAGACAACCTTCCCTCATCTTGTGCTTAATTAATTCCACCCCCAACCTCTCTTGAATACATTCACTTATTCTATCTGCCACTCATCCGCGTTAAGTCGTTAACATCCTTATTTTGGCTCCAATAATTTTTCGAATGTATTGTTAAAAGAGAAACATGCACAACACCTAGATATCATTTTGATATTTTGTAAATGCTTATTTTCCTACAAATGTGTATGGAATAGCAGTTAAAAGAGAAACATGCACAACACCTAGATATCATTTTGATATTTTGTAAATGCTTATTTTCCTACAAATGTGTATGGAATAGCACAATGGAAGCAATTAGGATCAAGCTAAACCACTGTGTTGCAAATAAGCTGCTTTTAACTTCTGGGGTGATCTAAGGAGGCCTACAAAGAAGAGTGAATAATACATAATTCTGCAGTAGAATAATTATATAACTTTGAATTTATCTTTACATAACTAATTGCTTGATTAGATATTGTTTTCTTTTTTCTTTTTCCTTTTTCTAATTTCATTATCAAACTTATAATGAAATATAGATATTGATTAGATAGTGTGTATATATATATATATATATATATATATAGCCACGTCGGAAATAGAATCACACTTCATATGAGAAAGTCATACCTCTCCATCAGATCCTCGTATGGTGACACGATATACCACAGTCACGCTTCCATTGTCAGAGAATATAACATCGCGTACTTCTCCACACCAACCTGCAAGAAAGGGGTCATCTAATAACATTAAAAATGTGTGTATCAGTGTATCCATAATTGTATTCATGAAATGTAATTTAAGTTTATATGAACTTATGAAGTAACAAACTGCATATCAGTTATATTTAATGGATTCATTAGTAGAGGAGTTGATTATAATATATATATATATATATATATATATATATATATATAGGGATGGGTTCAATAGTTAGGGATGTCAATTCTCTTTCTAGAGTGGTCCGTGGTTTGTATAGGTTGGATTGGATGGGATTGGCATCTATTCGTGTTTCTTGATTATGATTGTTTTTTGTTTAGGGTGGGTTTTGTAGGTCTTTCTATTCTTTTGTGTTTGGCTGTTTCCACGGTATTCCTCTGCCATAAGTGAGGGTTTCTTAATATTCTTGGGTCGGGGCTCTATTATATTGTGGGGCTTCTGGCTCTTTGCAATATATATATAGGGATGGGTTCACCTAACATCCTATTTTGACACCCATACCCACATCCCTCATCATCCATTAGATTAGACCCAATCTAAAGGCCATAATATGAGCTGATTTAAACCAAAAAAGAAATCTACACACACCCACCCTCATCTCTCTCTACCCACTCCCCAAGCCCACGAACCTGACTCTCTACCTTCCTCAACCCCCCGGCGTTCACTGTCACTCCGCCGGCAACCTTGCCAGCGGCGACCAACCCTTCTTGTCGTCGCTGATATATAAACATGTTCTGTATGATTTCTTTTTTATTTTCCATGGATCTATTTTTCAAAGTAGATGCTTTAGTGAGTTGTAAAATAGAGAATATATAGCCAATGTCGTAAATATGATAGATGTGAGAAGATTAGAGTATGAAAAATGTATTGCTGGATAGTCCATTTTCCACGCAAAGGTCTAACCTACTTGTTCTCAAAAAGTAGAATTATATGATGTTTAAAAAATTAAAATTTAAATTTAAAACAAAAACAATTTTCAATAGATTATTGTTTATTGAAATTCAAATAGATGGCATTGGGGATGAAGTTCTGCTCCAATCATCCATTTTCGCGGGTGAGCAGAATCTTAATTGGTTCGCCGGCAACGGAGAGAGGCAGTACTAGAGGGAAGAGATGGTTTAGTGGGTGGGTACGTACAATGCGCGGGTAGAGAGAGAGAGTGAGTGAGAAATCTTTGCCTTGAATATAAGTCAGTGACGATAAGAATTGTTGGCCACAGATAAGGCTGTCGGCAGAGTGATAGTGGACGTCGAGAGGGTTAAGGAAGATAAAGAGTTAGGTTCATGGGCGGAGAGAGGGGGGGTGTGAGTAGGTTCCCTTTTTGAGTTTTTGGTTTAAATCTGCTCTTATTATGACCATTAGATTGGGTTTAATCTACCGGTTGATTAGGGATGTGGGTATGGGTGTCAAAATAGGGTGTTAGGTGAACCCATCCCATATATATTATTATTATTATTATTATTATAAAATTGTCATATGTCATGATTTGATTAGTAGAAGTGTTTAATAGACCCTAATACACATTAAACAAAACAAATGAAAGAAAAGGGATGCATCAAGGTCTTACTATTTGAAATATTTCTCTTTAGTTATTTCATTAGCTTACTTTATTGAGAAATATGCTATAAATTTGAATTTTGAAATACGTTTTGATTTTAATCTTTATAGGTTTTATTTGTTCAAAGAAGCTTATCATTTATTCTTAAATACATGTTGTTTGGGAAATGGGAATAAGTTTAGATGATGTTAAACCAAGAACTCAACCAAATCAACCTGAACTCTATTCAATTCAGTTCCACAGACAACTTGGTCTAGTTCTAGTTTAGGTTCAGCAAAACCAACTTAGGTCAATTTGGTTCCGGTTTTGAGTAGTCAGTTTGGTTCTAATCTTACTCAAAACCGACCCAAACGAACCAAAATTCTGAGTTCCAATGAGATTGCCCTATTTTTTCTTTTTTTCTCTTTTTTTTTTTTTGAATTTTTTTAAACATTCTTTCATGCCAAAATTTGTGTCTCGTTTGAGAAGTGATGAGATAGCAATGAAAAAGATGACTGAGATTGAGACCGCATCTGCGACTGCGATTTTGAATCGTAAAAGGGATTCTTGATGGAGAAAGGTTGTAATTTTGAAATATGGTTGAAAAGGAGTAGAGTAGTGAACCGTGAACTAAGGGAGTCAATGGAAGTTATCCGGTTGGCCTTTAGAAAGAGATTATGAATGGTTTGAGTTATTTTGTAAATAAATAAATTAAATTAAATTAAACAAATAAATAAAAAGAGGTGAGGTTTAAAGTGGGAGAAGACTCGAGAATAAGATTTTGGTTAGAAGTTTGGTATATGGATGTGATGTCAAGGAAGGAGATCCCGAATTTGTTCATTATTTCAATTCATAGAGATGCTTGGATAAAAAAATTGTGTTTCTTGGACAGGTGACGTAATGTCTCAAAATATTGCTTTTGTAAGGAATTTCCATTATTAGGAATTGGAAAGGATGATGGCTCTTTTTAAAAAAGCTTTATTAAGCTAAGGTGGTTAAGGTAATCAGAGATAGTATAGTTTAGAAAGGTAGAGGAAATCAGTTTTATTCGGTGAAGTCTTTCCTAGATATTTCGTTCAAAGTTCAAACACAAGGGAGTGGGACTCCTGACTTCTGAGATGGTTAGGATTGATTCCTGCAAAAGTAGTTTTCTTTACTTGGACAGCGATGTGAGATAAATGTTTGATGACTAATAAATGTTTTAAAATTAGATCTTTTGAACGTGTTTAAAGAATTTTATGAGAATGGGGTGGTTAATTTGTACACAAATTCTACTTTTATTTGTCTTATTCCTAAGAAGGAGAGTGCGGCAAAAATAAAAGACTTTAGGCCAATTAGTTTGGTGACATCGCTTTATAAGACTAAAGTTCTTTCAAGAAGGTTAAAAGAAGTTCTTTGTGACGTCATTTCGTACTCTCAAGGGGCCTTTGTGGAAGGAAGACAGATTCTTGATGTGGTGCTTATAACTAATGAGGCTATTGATGAGTATTGGTCTAAGAATAAAGAGGGTTTGTTGTTTAAGGTGGATTTTGAAAAAGCATATGATCATGTGGATTGGGGTTTTCTTGATTTTGTTTTGGAAAGTAAAGGTTTTGGTAGTAGATTGAAGAATTGGATAAGAGGTTATCTGTCTTCCGTTAATATGTCGGTGATTTTTAATGGTAAACCTGGTGAGTGTTTTAGAGTGTCTAGAGGCCTTAGGCAAGGCGACCCTCTTTCCCCTTTTTTGTTCACTTTAGTGGTTGATGTTTTAGGTAGGATGATTGATAAGGCTTGTGAAGCAGGGCTAGTGGAAGGTTTTTGGGTGGGTAGGGAAAGGGTTCATGTGTCCCATCTTCAATTTGCAAATGATACGATGTTTTTTTCGTCTAATGATGAAGAATGTTTAATGAACTTTCATAAGATTTTGCAGGTGTTTGAGTTATTGTCTGGATTGAGAGTAAATTTGGGTAATAGTGGTTTAGTGGGGGTGAATGTTCCTGAAGTGGAGGTTAAGAGGTTGGCAGATTTGTTAGGTTGCAAGTTTGAATCGTGGCCCTTAAATATTTAGGGTTACCATTGGGGGGGAATCCTAGGTCTGTCTCTTTTTGGGATCCAATGATAGACAAGGTTAGAAAGAGATTAGATGGTTGGAAGAAGTGTTTGTTGTCTAGAGGGGGTAGGTTGACTTTGGTCCAGGCAGTTTTGTCTAGTATTCCTATATATTTCTTTTCTTTGTTTAAGGTGCCGGTTAGGGTAGCTAATAATTTAGAGAAGTTAATGAAAGATTTTTGTGGGAAGGTTGTGGGGTGGGGAAAAAATTGCACTTGATAAGTTGGGAGGTGGTGTATCGGCCTAAACCTAAAGGGGGGCTTGCTGTGGGTAACATTATCCATCGAAATTTGGCATTATTAGGGAAATGGCTTTGGAGATTTCCTCGTGATATTAATTCCCTTTGGCATAAAGTTATCAAGAGTAAGTATGAGTTGCAAGATCTTATAGATTTAAGTTTGCAATTTGTATTTGCTTTCATTTTTATACAAGAATCATTTAGTTTCATGTCGTTTACATTTTCTTTAATGGCTTTTTAAGTAGTTGGGTTGGATTCTACAGTGGATTTCCATTCTATAACAAATGTAATATGATTATCTTCATTTTTATGCTTTGAATGTTTGTTGGATAATGTTAAATACTCCCCATCTTCAAATCCACAAGGTTTGGCTCACTTTGACCATCTGTAGACAGGATTTCTTGGCACAGGTGGAGCTTAGTAGTTAATGCACTCCAAGTGTTTGCTAAAATGTCTTAATGGGTATTTTTCATTATTCATCCTCATTTTTCTTGTGTTTTGTGTTTAAATGATTATAAATGTTTTCCATATTTGAACCCTCTTGGTTTGGCATCATCTTGACTATATGTAGACAAGTAAACCTTGGCACATGTAATGCTTGAGATGTTATTTTCTCTTAACTACTTGTAAACAAGTAAGCCTTGACACATATAGTGCTTGATATTTATATGCACTCCAAGTGTTTGATGAAATGTCTAAGAGAATGTTTACTTCCATTTAACACCATTATGATTTTATTGCTCCATCAAAGACCATTCTTCAATGGATCCTAGATGAGAATTTCTTTCCAAATGCTTTCAAAGTTAAATCCCCCATCAAAAATCATTCTTCAATGGATCCTAAATAAGAAATCCTTGTGAGAAATTCATGTTACCTAGTTGTGGATAGAATGAAACCCAAGAATCCAACCATTTACATTTTATTGTCTTTTTCTTTTATTTTAGTTAGTTTAGTTAGTTCTCTACACTACTCACACACAACCCTCATTGATTTTAAACTTTATTTACATTCTTTGGGCATCAACACATAAGAATTCACCATTGACTTCACATCCAATCCCTATGGAGATGACCATGGGAGTACCCATGAATTACTATGCTTGACAGCGATAGATCCTACGCTTGAGATTGGACTACAACTTTGAACGTCAAGTAGTAACTACAAAAAAGAAAATGGACAAATACAAGAATACCTCCAAATGAGAAACTTCCTAGCTTCTCTCCAACATATAAAAGTGTAGAAAATATTTTCCCAAATCTCCTATTGGAGAAACCCCAGCTTGAATCCCAATTCAGTAGCACAAACCCCCTACTGAGATGGAGAGAATGGTCACTAGTCTCTTGTGTTTTCTTCTTCAACCCAAGAAACCCTGATTTGAAAACCCTTCTTGTTGTTGACTATGTAGAGAGAACTCTCACCTCTTCCAAAACCACTCCTAACACTCACCCATATTAAAGGCTTAAGATTTCTCCCATATATATCTTCAAGATAGGACCTAAGCCTAATGCCTATTATAATTGGAGCAGGCTCACTCCACAGTGCATACACCCAACATAGTTAAGTCAATACCCTCTTTTAAGGATCCCATTTATTAGGCAAACACAATTCATGAGTTTGGGTACAATTTTTTTTTTTTACAGAGGTTCCACTATTCGGTTGTTTGGTGCTTAAATACCAACTTGGAAGAAAGTCAAAACACCATATTGTTGTCCTCCTCATCCCACCCTAAAAATAATTAATTAAAAATATAAAAAGAATACTAAAAAGAAGTCGCAAAGAAGGCAAAGAGTTTGTCTATGATGAGGGGGGCTCTTATCCCTCTAGCTATGAGATCTCCCATCTTTTTAGCTCTTTTGAGCACACACCAAATCATTGTACTTCTCACTTATAAATGCAGCCAAGAATCTATACTATTATATAAAGGCAACAAAAGACTTGGTGTGCTCACACTATTTTACCAACATTGCCCTCTAAAGAAACAATATTTACCATTATTTAAAAGAATATGTTTACAAACAAAAAAAAGATATAAGTGTAATTTTCACACCACCCATTACTTTTATAACTACCTATTCCATTTCTCTCTTTGACCTTTAATGACCACTTTTTAAAATTCAAATTTTTATACTCGCCTATTTAAAAAATAAATAAATAAATAATTCACACAGGCATCGCGTACGCTACTAGTCTAGTTGACAAAATTCACACAGGCATCGCGTACGCTACTAGTCTAGTTGACAAAAAAAAAAAAACAGTTATCATAATATACCTATATACGCTGGTCTTTTACGTTTTCCTCTACATTTTCTTTCTTCTTTTTTCATTTTTCTTTCATTTATCCGTTTGTAGTTTGATTTTGTTTTTAATTGTTGAACGCTAAGTTTATATGACGAATTTCTTTCATGCAGCAGCTTTTGAGTAAGTGGGCTCAAGGTCAAATGTAGCAAATCCACTATATTAAATGGAGTTATAAAAAATACTGATTACTTTTTACCAAATTTATTCGCCAATTGAACCATCCTTTTTTAAACTCACATTGAATAAGATTCCTACTTTTTAATTATTAAATTGTGATCGTTATATCATATGATAAATGAAGTAGATAGAAATTTTTTTTTTTTTTTTTTTTTTTGGTAACTTAAACTGTTTTATTAAAAATTTGAAATTACCACCATATGATGCTGGACCAATTTTGGGATTTTGTAAACTGCCATTTTATCATTATTTCAAAATTTTAATTGTATTTGTGATGATAGTTGCCAATCTCTCAAATTTGTCATTTCAAAATAATATAATTATTTACAAAATTATATGCAAAACATAATGAATGATTTTATTTTAAATGGCATAAAATATATGTAATTAAATTGCTGATTTTAGAATAACAATTTTATTTACAAAATTATATGGAAAACATAATGAAAAAAAAAATCATTTCATATGGCACAAAAAGATAGCATTTGATGAATATTAATGATAGTTTTGTAGAAAATTTTTAAGGTATATTCATCAGAAGATGGTAATTTTAGAACAAGGGTAAGATTGGTATAAAATATTTCTTTATAAGGAAAATTTTGAGTTTTAAAATTTTTAAGTAATTTTAGAATAAGGGTAACGTTGGTATTAAATATTTCTTTATAAGGAAAAAATTGAGTTTTAAAATTTTTAAACTGTAGTGGGAGCCTACTTTTAAGGAAGATGGTTTTCAATAGAGTAGGATAGGTATGAAATATTACTTTATGAGAGTAAAATTAGGTTTTAAAATTTTTAACGCTAATCGGACCCTAGCTTCCAGGGAATGTGATTTTCCAAAGCTATTTAAGGTAGTTTTCATCAAATGGACTTCTAGGATAGGAGCTTTCTCCCAAGTCCCAAAGTTTATTTTGATAAACTCATCAAAACTAGTTTTTTTTTTCCCCTCTGGGGTGGGTCTAGAAAGCTCATTTGGACCCTCCCAAAAGCTACAGCACACACCACCTTTGTTATAACGCTTGTATGTTAAAAGGGCCTAATGGACCGGTCAAAGTTAATGAAAAAAATTCAGTCAAAGAATTTTAATAATAAACTTTGATGCATGAAATGAAATTTTGTATGTGGAACTCCTGCAGGATCCTCAAACTAAATGTACATCATGTATCTAGGGTTGAAATAAAATTTTTATGTGAAACCCTTGTAGGGTCCTCTATCTGACTCTAGGACGCGTGTCTGGGACTCGTGCAATATCCCCTCAAACGGAGGAGGGGGGAGCAGGGCATCGTCAATTCAACAGATAGAGCACCCTCTTTGTAGGATTTCTATGGAAAATTCATTTGATGGATTCCATTCAGTATTACATACACAATAGATGGGTATAGAACTTTCCGAAGATTGACGCGTACACAGATTAATTAAAAATTTGAAATAAAAAAGAATGATAGCCCATATCAAGGGTTCGATAAATGCAAACGACTCGTAGGCATGGAATTTCGGGATGAAAGTTATAAGAGGAAAGAGGGATTCACACCTGGGGCGTAGAAGCTCAACATCCGGTTGGCATGGTACCTAAACATAATAAGATCACCCAAAGTGATATCAGTCAACCATCGAATCGAAGAAAGTAAACGGAAAGATCAAGCTACGGCATTCAATATATTGGGTGGTTATTCAAATTAAGAATATTAAATTGTACAATGTAGTCAAAGATTGTTTATATGAAAAGGCAAAAAGATAAGAAAGGATAAAAAGAAAAGGAATGGAACCAGGGGATGAAGGTAGCATCATCAGGTTTGATGATGTTATCGGGGATCCGCTTGTTGAGGTCTCTGAGGATCTCGTCAAGGGGGCGAGTGATGCAGGAGCTAGAGGACGACTTGTCCAGCGGCACCACATAATTGGAATTTGGCACTGCTGCCTTCTTAGCATCGCTGCTGCTGCTGCTGCTGCTGTTGTTGTTACGGTCCAGAGCCACAACAACGCGGACCGAACGGCCCCTCATAGCCGTCCTCCTTGATACAACTCCAACTCGGAACTCATTGCTCGGGGGAGAAGACACAGCCAGAAAGAAGGATCTCGTGAGGAGAGAAGTGTTTTGAAACGCCATTCAGACGACGATCGCCGCCACCACCAGCGCAAGTAAATGGATCGGACTAGTAGATGAAGTAGTTGAAAACTAAAATGTAGAAGTTTATAGACACACGCATATATATACCTACCCACTAGCTACTCCTGTCCGTAGCTCGGGCGTATAGAAGTCGTGAGAGCCCGATGCGTTGATTTGGTGCTGTAGAATTCTCGTCTTCTTGTTGAAGGTTAGAAGAGAAACTTTTTGGGCAATAATCCAATATTTTTCACTTATTTTAAGTGTTGTCTTTAATATTTTAGGTATTTTTAAAAGAAAAATTAACTCAAATCTATATTTAATTATGGTCCTCTATTTGATTTAATAAATTTACTAAATTCAAATATCCTTCCTTATTGGTTAATATTTCTTTTAAGGAGAATGCTCTTATTGGAAAATCGTCTATTTTAATTGTTGGAAAGTCTAATAGTAGTTTCCTAGCCAATTTTTTATTAAACGTCTAATTGAGCCCAATATATATATATATATATATATATATTTGGTTTAATTCGTTTTCAGTGCATTCTGGTATATCTCTTAGAATACTCATTTTATTTTATTTTTATGTTTTAAGTGTCTCTTATATAGTACTGTCGTTCAAACTAGCAGAAATTTATTCAAGCATGCAATTTTTAAATTTAAAGTCTTAATTTTGTAAATATGTCAATATATTTTTATTTAAATTCACAAAGTGATGGGTCAAAATCAGAATTCTTAAAGTCTTTTAGCTAAAGACCAAAATTATTGTCTTTATTACCCTATAGGTTTATGTTACAACCCGTATTTTTATACCATTATTTTATTACATTTTTATGGAGAAAAAAAAACGCAAAAAAAGTGTGGTGTTAAACTTGGTGGATTTGTGGGAAATGATGAATGCGAAGCCTAAGGGCATTGTTTTTGAGGTGTATTTTTGGGTTTGTATAAAAGTGTGGGTTTTGTGGGTTTTATGTCAAAATGTGGTAGATCTAAGGATCTAGCCACATGATCTTGGTACATTTGGTGTATTTGATGTTTTTGAGGTTGCTTGATAGTGGATCTAAAGTTTGGGGGTGAACTTTTGAGATTTGGTTGGTGTTTGTGAAGTTTGGGGAGAAGTTGTACTCTGCGATGGCTGTTTCTGTGTAGCTCGAGTGGCCATTATCGATAATGCACAAGTGCATTATCAGTAATGCATTTTTTTGGTGCCTGCAGAGAGGTGTCATTACCAATAATGCACAAGTGCATTATCAGTAATGCAGTTTATAGCAGCGAGCAGAGAAGTGCCATTACCGATAATGCACAAGTGCATTATTGCTAATGCATTTTGTTGAGACCAACAGAGTAGTGCCATTACCGATAATGCACTAATGCCTCATTTTCGGACCATTTGCAACCCAATTTCAAAGTGTCATACTTTCGATATCCGATTTCTGTTTTAAATTAACTTTATATGCTTTGAAAGCTATGAAGTCTGGTTTTTATGGACTTTGAGATTTGGATGAGATGGGTTGGCGTGTGAAGCCTTGATTTATTTTCTTTATGCTTGATTGTATCACAATCATGCCTTCAATCCATGGTATTATTGTGCTCTCTTATATAAATAGTTGTGTAATAATATCCTGTTTTGTATAAATTTTGTATAACTTGATTAAATTCTCTTTTACAAGAAAATTGTGCAGATTATATAAATGCGAAGCCGTCACTCATGGACTCTTGCTTATCGTCACCAGTGATAAAAGTTTCATAAAAAGTTCAGCGATAGGCGATGAAGTGCGAAAGGCTACAGAAGAATTTCTGTATTTTCCAAGCAAGAGCTAACATGACTATCGATAGCCAAGTCTCGCTATCGATAGAAGTTCTATCGATAGTCAAACTTCGCTATCGATAGACATGAGGCGGCAGTGGGCTGTTCTAGATATTTTGAGATATTTCAAGGGCATTTTGGTCATTTGTAAAAATGAGCCTATAAATACAAGTGTTTGTGTGACTTTAAGAGGGTTCAAGACTTATGCTCTGAATCATTACTCTTTCAATTTCAATTAACTTTATCTTACAGTTCAATTCTGCTTTTTATTCTGTCATTTACTTTTTCTGCACTTATTTACTTTTCTGTAATTTTTCCTTTTATGCATGGCTCAATTCTCATTTGAGAATTGTTCTTTACTTATTCTGTCTTTAATTTCTGCACTTTAATTTCTGCAATTTTCCTTTTTATACATGGCTCGATTCTCACTAGAGAATTGTTCTTTACTTTTATTGTCATTTTCTTTATTTACTTAAACCCTTTTCTTTATTTACTTACGCCATTTTCTTTATTAATTTAAGCCATTTTCTTTATTTACTTACGTCATTTTCTTTATTTCTTTCGGTCACTTTTTCTCTATTTCCTTCAGTTATTTACTTTCTGCTTTATTTTACTTTTCCATCCTGTGACCCCTTAGAGCTTGACATGGATAAAGGATATTCTCCTCCATTGATGTGTAGCTAATACTCCAAGCTTGGGTGAGGATGAAGTTGGATTCTTTATGCATTTCTAGTTTATAAACACCCATTTATTTGTATTATGTGATTGCATAGTTGTGAAGGTTTACCGCACACTATTGCTAAATATAATATAATATAATTGTATATATGTGATTGCAATTATATAATTATGCAATGGTGCTTATTGGGATGAATAACAAACTAGCATGCTTTATCCCCAATTAAGGTGGATAGTGATATTCTATTCCTTTTCAAGGATAAACCTGTCGGTCATGTTATTCATCATCTTTTTGGAGATTCCTTCTTGTAGTTGGATGAACCACCATACATAATTACTATATCGTGGATTTTATAACTAAATTGCATATTTGATATTCAATGGACTTCTCACCCAAGTTCCGCTCATTCCACTAATTAATCGCGTTTTAAATCAGCTTTGTTAAATTCAGCATTTTCGCTTCAACTCAATTGAAGCTCTTTCCACCACCAAACTAAATTGATATTATTCTTCACTTTAATTAAATCTAATAGTTTCTCATATTGAATCTACATATTTTCCAGTGGTTCGACACCCGTGCTCACCAATTTCAATTGAATTGAGATTAACAAACACTCAGTTTTATAAATATATTAATCTTGATCATTAACAATGAATAATCTCCCTTGTTCCCTGATGATCAAATTTTGGCGCCGTTACAGGAGAATATTACGGTTTATTTGAAAAGAAACCTTTGGACTTAATTTTAGTAGTAAATATTAATACTGTTAATATTACTTAAAATATATTCTTTTATACTGTTTATACATATTAAGATATATATATATATATTATTTATTTATTTTCTATCTCTAATTACAGGTTGCTGAAATCAGGAATTGGGAGCTTCACTCCCACGCGCTTAAAAGAACAATTAAAAGCTAAAGCTAAACTGTTTCACCAATTGTTTTATAATTCCTGGATTATCTATGGAGACCGTAGTTTATGCAGGGTAGAAGGTCGTTGTCTTTAAACGTAATACCTATCGACTCTGAATTAGAAAGAACTCTGAGAGCTACTAGAGCCTCTCTGAGACAATCCAGTGAGTCTGTACCTTTGCAGAATTTTGAAATGGTTGAATCATCTGCACGAAATGTGATGTTACCTGAAGAAATTATCCAAGCCCCACCAGGTCTAAAAACTCTTAGGGATCACTTTATGCCTAACAGTTTTAATCCACCCTCATGTATCCAAATCCCAAATATTGAGAATCTCATCTACGAGATTAAGCATGCTACCATTCAAATGCTTCCTACCTTCTATGGGTTAGATAGAGAAAACCCATACGACCATTTGCAGGAATTCTTAGGGATCTGTTCAACTATTAGAATTCAGGGTTTCCATCCAGAATCCCTGAAACTTTTTCTATTTCCATTTTCCCTACCAAACATTGGCTTTGCACACTTCAAACACCTGTCCCTATCACTACTTGGGAACAACTTCAGAAATTGTTCTTGTCTAGATTTTATTCTGTTGGTAAGACTCATCAAATGCGACGAGGTATAACAAACTTCGTCCAACATGAACAAGAGTCGTTTCATGAAGCCTGGGAAAGAATGAAAGAACTGCTAAGGTAATGCCCTCATCACGATGTACCTAAGTGGCAAATCATAGAGTCTTTTGTTAGAGGTTTAACTGAGAGTGACACGCAGACTATAAAATCTGCATGTGGGGAAGCAATATTGAGTAAGGGAGAGGATGAAATGTGGGCTTTATTTGAAGCATTGAGTGAGGATTCTTTCCATATGGCCTCAATGTCTTTAGGTAACCGTGATGATTCCTTAGTGAAGAAAAATCCTCTAAAAAAGGGTGGTATTTATGACGTGGATCCCCAAGCTTTGGCAAACAAGCAAGTAGAGGCTTTGTCTCAGAAACTTGACCAATTAATAGTTGCACAAGGGCAATCTTCTAAAGCCCATGTGAAACCTGTCAACGTGGTGTGCAATATTTGCACTGACCCTTCTCACAAGACCCCGTATTGTCCCATGGCGGGACAGTACCCTGAGTTTGTCCAAGAGCAAGTAAATGCTGCTCAAGGATTTGCACCACCTAGGAATGACCCATATTCCAATTCCTACAATCTTGGGTGGAAGGCTCACCCAAATTTTCAGTGGTCTAGTCAACCGAGAGGGTCCAATCCTAGTCAACCTGTGAGACCCACATACAGTAATAACTCTGCTGTAGTTCAGCCATATAGACCACCACAGATGCAACCCCAATACCCAAGCTATGGTGCTCCGCAAGCACTTCCACCCCATTATCAGAGTCAAGCTGTGACTCAACCACCACCACAACCTATTAGAACGCCTGGTTTGAAGAACAAGTCTTAGCTACCCTGAAAAGTCTAGAGGCCTCTGCACAACTCACTCATTCCCATTCCCAATCAATCTCAAAATTAGAAACCCAAATGGGCCAACTAGCGGCTTCTTTTAGTCGCAGAGAGGAGGGGAAGTTTCCGAGTCAGGCTGTTGCAAATCCTAAAGGGGCTTTTGTAGATGAGAGTTCTATTTCTCAGAACCCTCAATGTAACGTGGATGTGAAGGCTGTTAGAGTTTTGAGAAGTGGAAAGTTTATAGATAATAAAGTTGAGGAGAAAGAGAGAGAAAAAGAAAAAAACACCTGAAAAAGAGGAAGAGTCAGAAGTTTCGAGGGATAACTTTCCCGCAGCTTTAGACGATCCATTGGCATCATACGTGCCAAAAGCCCCATTTCCATCTGCACTTTTAGCACCTGAGAGGAGAACTAAGAAAGGGGCTAGCATGTCTGATATGTTAGAGGTTTTCAAAAGTGTTCATATCAATTTACCTCTTTTAGATGCCATCAAACAGATTCCTTCCTATGCAAAATTTTTGAAGGAAATGTGCACACAGCAACGTAAGGAGCGTGTTCATTTGTCCAAAACCATAACTCTTGTTGACATAGCTAGTGCTGTGTGTCAATTCCAAGCTCCCATTAAAAGAAAAGGTCCTGGAATGCCGACCATACCTTGCTTCTTAGGAAGTCATTATATTGATAGAGCGTTAGTTGATTTTGGCGCAAGTGTGAATATAATTCCATATTCAGTGTACGCCAAAATGGAGCTTGGAACACTCCAAACCACACCTACTATTCTTCAATTTACAGATAGGTCCACTAAAGTACCTAGAGGGATACTGCAGGATGTTCTAGTAAAGATAGATTCTTTTATCTTCCCTGCAGATTTTATCGTCTTAGATATGGAGCCCATTGATATCAATAGGCCTCAAATCCCTGTAGTAATAGGAAGACCTCTTTTGGCAACTGCAAATGCAGTCCTTCACTGTTGGACTTGCATAATGAAGGTGTCATTTGGAAACATGAAAACTAGGCTGCAAGTTTACAGTGCAGCCAATCAACCTCATAACTTTGAGGATTGTTCTTTTGTTGATATAATAGATAAGGTGGTAGAGGAAGCTACACCTTATCTTCTGTCTAAGGACCCCTTAGAAACTTACCTTAATTATTTTGGGTTCGAGGATCATGACTTGGAGCAATCGTTCTTGGAGGTGAATCTCGTCTTAGATTCTACCTCCACCATAGGAAAATTGCCTTGGAGACCTAGGGTCGAGCCACTTCCGTCTATTGCTAGTGTCCCATCCCCCACGTCTTTTGAGTCTCCACCGCAACTTGAGTTAAAGCCTTTGCCGGCTAATCTCAAGGATGCCTTTTTAGGTAATAGTGACACTTTGCCTGTTATAATATATTCTACTCTGAATTTAGAACAGGAAGGAAAACTGTTATCAGTTTTGAAAAAGCACAGACTAGCCATAGGATGGTCGGTTGCTGATTTAAAGGGTATAGACCCGTCAATCTGCCAGCACCGAATCCATCTTGAGGAAGGTGCAAATCGTTCAAGGGATGCCCAACGAAAGTTGAACCCTAATATGAAAGAGGTCTTTAAAAAGGAAGTGTTAAAATTGTTGGATGCAGGTATCATTTACCCAATATCTGATAGTGAGTGGGTTTCCCCTACTCAATTGGTTCCTAAAAAGTATGGGATTACAGTGATAGCTAATGAAGAGGGTATTCTAGTCCCCACGAGAGCTACCACTGGATGGAGAGTCTGTATAGACTATAGAAAGTTGAATTCCAAAACTAGGAAATACCACTTCCCACTGCTTTACATTAACCAAATTCTCGAGAGATTATCTGGGCAAAGTTTTTATTGTTTTTTAGATGGCTATTCTGGGTATAACCAAATAGAAGTTTACCCTGAGGATCAGGAGAAGACTATTTTTACTAGTCCATTTGGGACATTTGCATTTGGGCGTATGTCTTTCGGCCTATGCAATGCCCCGAGCATTTTCCAAATATGCATGACATCTATTTTTTTCTGACATGATAGGAGAATTTTTGGAGGTGTTTATGGATGACTTTTTAGTCTTCGGTCCTTCTTTTGATGAGTGCCTTTCCAATCTCTCCAAAGTCCTTAAGAGATGCTATGAGACTAATCTTGTTTTAAGCTGGGAGAAGAGCCATTTTATGGTTCGAGAGGGCATTGTGCTTGGGCACATAGTTTCTAGTAGGGGGGATAGAGGTTGACAAGGCTAAGGTTGATTTAATTGCCAAATTACCTCCTCCCACTACTGTTAGACAAATCCGGTCCTTTCTTGGACATGCGGGATTTTACAGGCGTTTTATTAAAGACTTTAGCAAAATAGCTAAACCATTGTGCAATCTGCTTGCTAAGGACATGGATTTTAATTTTGATAACGCCTATTTAGAGTCCTTCAATAAGTTGCGTTTAATGTTGACCTCGGCACCTATCATGCGAGCTCCTGATTGATCACTTCCTTTCAAGATTATGTGTGACGCCTCCGATTTTGCTGTGGGGGCAGTGTTAGGTCAGAGGGTAGATAAGGCCCCTTATGTTATATACTATGCAAATAAAACCTTAAATGATGCTCAGTTAAATTACAATACAACTGAGAAAGAAATGCTTGCCGTAGTTTTTGCACTTGACAAATTTCGATCCTATCTTTGGGGATCGAAAACTATTGTGTACTCAGATCACGCCGCTTTGCGGTACCTGCTCTCTAAAAAAGAGACGAAGCCTAAACTGATTAGGTGGATTCTCTTATTGCAAGAATTTGATTTTGAGATCAGGGATAAAAAAGGGTCTGAGAATGTCGTTGCAGACCACCTTTCCAGGATAGTAGTTGAAGAAGAGAGTGACCACACGCCTATTAGGGATTCTTTCCCTGATGAGCAGCTTTTTGCAGTCACTCATTCTACTTTACCTTGGTACGTTCATATCGTGAATTATCATGCCACAGGCCTTGTACCATCTCTTTGGTCAAAACAGGAAAATGATCGATTCTTTTCTCAGATAAAATTCTATTATTGGGAAGACCCTCTTCTGTTCAGGTACTGTGCTGATCAGGTTATTCGTAGGTGTATCCCGGAAAGTGAGATGCAAGACGTTTTGAAGTTCTGCCACACCTTAGCATGTAGAGGACACTTTAGTGGGAAAAAAACTGCCGCTAAGGTCTTGCAGTGTGGGTTCTACTGGCCCACTCTATTCAAAGATGAATTGGACTTTTGTAAGTCCTGCCAAAATTGCCAGAGAATGGGTTCTATGTCTAGAAGGGATATGATGCCTCTTAATCCTATTCTAATCGTCGAAATTTTCGATGTTTGGGGCATCGACTTCATGGGACCTTTTCCTATTTCGCATGGGTTCGAATATATCCTAGTGGCTGTGGATTACGTGTCTAAATGGGTAGAAGCAGTAGCCACTAGGACTAATGACCACAAGATGGTTTTGAAATTCCTTCAAGAGAACATTTTCTCTAGGTTTGGGTTTCCAAGGGCCATCATCAGTGATGGAGGGTCACATTTTAATAATCGACCCTTTGCAACTGTAGTAGCTAAATATTCTATCACTCACAAGGTTGCAACCCCGTATCATCCTCAGACTAGCGGTCAAGTGGAGGTATCAAATAGGGAAATTAAGCATATCCTCGAAAAAACTGTCAGGCCCGATCGTAAGGATTGGTCATTGCGCCTAACTGACGCATTGTGGGCCTTAGGACTGCTTTTAAAACCCATATTGGTATGTCTCCGTACCGTTTAGTCTATGGCAAACCTTGTCACCTCCCAGTCGAGCTAGAACACAGAGCATTATGGGCTATTCGGAAATTCAATTTTGAAATGAAGGAAGCGGGATATCACCACAAGCTTCAATTAAATGAGCTCGAAGAGATTAGGAACGAGGCTTACGAAAGTTCTAAAATCTTTAAAGCCAAAATGAAAGAATTTCATGACAGAAACATCAATAGAAAATCTTTTGAATTTAATCAGAAGGTGTGGCTGTTTAACTCCAAATTGAGGCTATTTCCTGGTAAGCTTAGGTCTCGCTGGGATGGACCTTTTGTGGTGACCAAAGTTGCTACTCACGGTGCTGTTGAGATTAGAAATCCTCGAACTGGTTTGTCCTTCTCTGTGAATGGACAAAGGCTTAAGCCGTATATTGAGGGTATAACTGATAGTGAGGGCATTAGAGATGGTTTGGAAGTTGAGTCTGTCAATTTGGAAGACCCAACCTATCATTTCGACTAGAGAGGAATTTCACGTTTGGCTATAGACGTTAAACTTAGTCCCCCTCTGCCCATTTCCTTTGTATGTTCCCATTCTTTTTCTGTCGTTTGTACTTTCAGGTTATTCTGGACGTGACATCCTTACAACATTGAGGACAATGTCTACTTCTAGTTAGGGAGGGTTATATAGTATTTTATTTCTGCGTTGTTTTATTTATTCATTCAAATTTTTTTCGTATATATTGCTTTATTTTTCTTATTCTTTTGCACATATTATACCATTGGTTTGTATAGTTATTGATTGTATAGATTTTGATAAATAAATACGTTATAACTGTGAGTTTTATTCATAAATTTATATCATATCTATTTGTCTATTTTCGATACATTAAATGTAACTTTACTGTGATTAGCATGTATTCAACTCTTACACATGCACGAACTTGGTTTAATCTTCATATTTTGCAATTGGAATATCTGCTGAAAACCCGTGTATAAAGTGGAGACTGGCGACAAATAATGCAAATTTTTGAACCATTCGATCATTTTTGGGACTCAAATATTCATCATATCAGTTCAGTTCTTAGTTATTGCTTATTCGTTATACCTTGCGTAAATGTTTAATTCGTGCGTATTTTAGAATGCAAATAACTTGCTAATCAGTCGAGAATATTGTGCAATTTTTGAAAAATGATTCAAGGCCCTTTTTGGAGTCCTTGTGCCTTGTATATTCTTGCTAGTATAATAGGACCCACCGTAGTACCCTATCTGAGCCTAAACGTTGAAATTTTTTTTCGATAAACTTAGCAGCCTTGGGTAACGAGGTGTCTTATGTACAATTTTATGTATTAAGTTTGTTAGAATATTTATAAAAAAATAAAAGATTTAAAATAACAAAAAAATTCAAAAATCCTAGATCGCTATCGATAGACCTTCTATCGATAGCCGAGTTAGATTCAAAAAAAATAAAAAAACCAACCAGCGGCAGAACCCATTTGGCTATCTCGCTATCGATAGAGAAGTCATAAATTCGACTTTAATCAGCTTCCCCGCGCGTTTTTGCTCACTTTCTCCTTCATTTTCGCCAGAATCCTCCATTGTCGGCGCACCTCTTCGCTTGCCACTCCATTTACGACCATTTCCGGCCTCTACTTCGAACAACCACCACCACCATTGCACTCCTTGCAGCTTCCCCTTCATTTCCATCAGGTTAAAATCCCAAATAGCCGTCGTTGTCACCAACTCCGGCAACACTCAGGTGAAACTCCGGCTAGCACTTCCATTCCGGCAACTCCACGTTATTTCACCGTTACTCACCCAATCACATGTAAGGTTTAAACTTTGCTTTCAAATTAAGCTATTAGTTTCATGTGTGATTAGATTATTTGGGTTTTTGCAATTGGGTTATTTCTGGTTGGTTGGATTGTGGTTTGAATCCTATTGCATTGAGTATGGAGTTGGGATGATGCCTGGATGATAGGTTATTACTGAATTGTGGTTGGGTTTCTTAGGATAGATTGTGTGTGACCACTTGCTATTGTTGTGCTCATTTGTTGCTACTTGGAAAGTGTTATGATTATTACTGCCAGTTGTAATTACTGCTGACTGTGGTTGTGTTTGCTGCTGTGGGTGTGTGTGTGAATTTCTATACAGAGTTATGGTTCGCCTCAAGACAACGAGTAAGGCCCGGGGTAAGGGCATTGCGTTTCAGGAGCCTGCCCCACCGTCACAGAAACCGAGGAGGTCTACAGCCACTAGCCAGGATAAGGCCCAGCGTACAGCGCCAGATTCATCGGACAGTTCTGAGTCCGATATGTCGCCAGCCCCTGTGCAGAGACCCACTTCTAGAGGTCAGTCATCTAGTCAGCCACCATCGAGTGCGCCTCCTATGAGTTCACGATATGTGGAGGAGGTTTTTGATACTGAGCACCCTGAGATTGGCGAGACAGGCGAGCCTCGCATGACTCGAGACTTTGAGGGTTTCACACGGACTGAAGGAGGGCCGAAAAAATTACCGACCCGACGTGCTCCGAAGCCGTGGCCTTCAGTTCTCGCAGCTAAAAACTTCAATGTCGAGCGCTATGTGGACCCAAAAACATTCAAGGGGAAATGATTATTAGTTCAGACTCTGACAGACAGACACCTCAGCACCTGGCTGAGGAAAGGTGCGGGCTATAAGCCCAGTTTGGTTCGACAGTTCTACACTTCGGCCCACACAGCAGAGTATCGAGCTGAGACGATCAGAGCTGAGGTCGGAGGCCTTATTCTTGAGATTACCCCGGACGACATCGCCGATTATCTGGGATGCGAGCGTCCGGTGGCTGCAGAGGTTGAGTACCCCCATGGTGGCTATTTAGAGCTTTCTAAGGACCGATGCGCCGACATGGTCTGTGAGGATCGCGCATTATTTGATGGGGTCTACTTCACTATAGGGAACATGCACCCGCAGTACGCAGCTATGAATAAGCTGTTCTACTGCAATCTGCAAGCTAGGGGTACTGATTCTCAGATCCCCGTAAAGTCTGTGCGGCTACATTTCGAGTTTATCAGCGATCATGAGATGGATATAGCCCTACTCATTTTCAGCGAGATCCAGACTTTCATTCTCATACAGCCGCGCAACAACATGCCGTACCCCCAGATGATTACAGCATTTGCTTTGGGTGCGGGTGTTGTGTCTGATGAGCAGACACGGTGGGGCGAGGGGCCTATCACTCCTACTACTATCGCCCGGAGCATGGCGGCTCGGCCGAAGAGGCCACGTACTGAGCCTGCAGATCCATCAGAGCCAGCTTCAGCTACCACCAGTCCGCCATCATCTGCTCCAGATCCTGCCACTACTGCACCACCTCAGCCATCTTCAGCATCTGCCGGCTCCCAGGACTTGTTACTTCAGGTCTTAGAGGGGTTGAGATCAGTTTTGGAGACTCGGCAGTTATAGTCTGCTCAGCTAGAGAGGCAGTCTGCTCAGCTTAGAGTGATGTGGCGACGTATGGACGGCGAGCCGATTTCTGAGGCCGACCGAGCACTATTTGACGAGCCACAGCCCACAGCTGGAGTCGACATCCCACCTGGGGATGATCAGCAGTTATCTGATGAGGCCCGCGGGCAGCGCGAGGCAGAGATGAGGGCTGATGTTGAGATGAGAGATGATGCTCAGTCATGAGTTGGGTTGTTCTTTTGGAGTTTTGATTATCTTTTTGGATAGAGTTTTAAGTTGTTCTGGGTTAGTATAGGGTTATAGGATGGTTTAGGGTAGCAACCTTGAACATATATATCAACCATCCTATTTTTGTTGTCTCAATCTTCTTTTGTTACAAACCAAATACATTACAATCCTATAAAAGTCCTTTTTGATTTCAAATATTACGCACTATTCTATTGTGATTACTTGTTTATTTAAGTTTTAAATTATGTATGAACTGCACTTCTATGCATCTATAACTTCGTTGTTTCATCTTCCATTGGTTATTTATAGAGCTTAATGTATGAGTATTATACTTGTATATATCCAATTGGGACACAGGGTTATTGACCTTTCATAGCGAACATTTCTTGTGAGTGACCACCAGTGAGGACTTGAAGTTGAAACTTATTTAGGGTTGATATTCGTATTCTTATTGCGTTTATTTTGATTCTATCAAGTTCAACTTCACTACACGTTGAACACTTGCTAATTACCTGTTAAAGATAGCATTTTCTGTGTCTAAAATTTTCAAATATGTTGTTGATATATCTGTAGATGAAACTCTTAATGTGTACATAGTGTTGTTTTATCTTTGTTTTCTTTATCACATGTTTCTTTTATTCTTTCATGTTTGTGGGTACCATTTTCTGCAAACCCTCACGAGACTGCACTCGTCCGCTAGGGGTAACCTAGTGGTTTAAAAGGCATGTTGCATACGCTAAATGCAATCGCGATTCCCTGCGAAAATGGCATTTTCAATTATAGTTTTCGTTTTTTGTCTTTAGAGTATAGCTATTTGCTAAGAGACTAGCAAAACCTAAGTTGGGGAGTGTGATTGTATCACAATCATGCCTTCAATCTATGGTATTACTGTGCTCTCTTATATAAATAGTTGTGTAATAATATCCTGTTTTGTATAAATTCTGTATAACTTGATTAAATTCTCTTTTATAAGAAAATTGTGCAGATTATATAAATGCAAAGTCGTCACTCATGGAGTCTTGCTTATCGTCACCAATGATAAAACTTTCATAAAAAGTTCAGCGATAGGCGATGAAGTGCGAAAGGCTGCAAAAGAATTTCTGCATTTTCCAAGCGAGAGCTAACATGACTATCGATAGCCAAGTCTCGCTATCGATAGAAGTTCTATCGATAGCCAAACTTCGCAATCGATAGACATGAGGCGGCTGTGGGCTGTTCTA
>JAESVK010000349.1:168666-189953 GCA_017140935.1 Hamamelis virginiana | reverse complement strand
AAGACAGGGTACCACCAGTGTTGAGGATTACACTTCGCGTTTTGAGAGTCTTATGGGAAGATGTGAGATAGAGGAGGATCCTTTGGTGACTCTCTCTAAATATGTCAATGGGCTAAGATTAGATGTCAAAAGAGAAGTTACCTTACACTCTCCTGATAGCTTAGAGGAGGCCTATAACAAGGCCCGGGACATAGAGAAATTCCTTCGGGTTCCTAACCCAAGGCGTTTAGCTTCCCAAGTTGAGGAGTCTCGTCAGTTTCAGTCCCCACTTCCGTCTGTTCCTTCAAAGGGGGGTACCCAACATAATCTAGGATCTAGCGCTTCTAAGGAAAAAGAGGTCGTCAGTACTTGCAGTCGCCCAAGTGGCTCTGCTATTGAGTGTTTTCACTGCCACAACAAGGGTCACATTGCTGCCCGTTGTCCCCATCGCACTCTCGTTCTTGATCAGGAATCCGATGACCCTTCTGCTTTCGCGGATTATACCCCTCCTGAGGATACTTCCGATGCTGAGAGGGATCTCGAGCTCGATGATGAGCCGACGCAATCCCATCTCGCTGTCATGCGGTGCATCCTATCTACTCCTTTAGGGCAGGATGATTGGAAGCGCACGAGCATCTTTCACACCTTTATCACTTGTGGAGATGGAGTTTGTAAGGTTGTGATTGACGGCGGAAGTACTATGAATGTGGTCTCCACAGCCGGTGTAGCTAGGATGAAGCTAAAAACCGAACCCCACCCTCAGCCTTATAGGGTAGCTTGGGTAGATAAGACCTCTTTACCGGTCTCAGAGAGATGTTTAGTTCCCCTTCAGATGGGAGATTATTCTTATAGGATTTGGTGCGATGTCCTTCCTATGGATGTCGCTCATATTTTGTTTGGTCGTCCTTGGCTTTTTGACTTGGATGTGACCAACAACGGAAGGGATAATTCATACATTTTTAAGCATAACGGGAAATCTATTCGCTTGCTTCCTGCCAAACCGTCTCCCACGAGTAGAAATTCCAAGGTTAAGAATTCCTCCCAACCTCCTGTCAAGAACCATATCCATGTCCTTTCCCGAACGGAGTTTGTGCGGAAAAGACAAGAGTCTGACGTAGCTTTCGTGCCTGTAGTCCAACAGTTACTTCCGGTTTCTTTAGAAAAGGTTGTTGAACCTCCTCTTGAGGTCACTACCTTATTAGAAGAGTTTAGAGATGTTATACTAGATGAGTTGCCACCTATGAGGGATGTCCAGCGTGCCATAGATTTTATCCCTAGGTTTCAGTTATCTAATAGGATTATGGGAACTTTATTTAGGCACCTTGTAGGGAAGCGTCCTGTGAATTGGAACTTAATTTTACCAATCGCGGAGTTTGCGTATACTGGATCTGTTCATCGATCAACTGGTAAGAGTCCTTTTCAAATTGTCTGTGACCTTTTCCCTTGCCAACCCTTTGCCCCCGTTTCCCTTTCCACTGATTGCCGTCATTTCACTTCTACTGATATTTTTACCCAGCACATTCATGATTTCTATGCTGACATCCGTCGAAAAATTGCTTTAAATATTGAACAGTACAAATTAGCTACTAATGTTCATCATAGGAAACTGGATTTTAATGAAGGAGCATATGCTATGGTGCGTATCCACCCTGTTCGTTATCCTAAACACTCCTTCAAAGAGTTACATGCCCAAACCACCGGATCATTTTGTATCATTTGTAAGTTGGGATCTAATGCTTATTTAATTGCCTTACCATCTTATATGAATTTTAATCCTATTTTCAATGTTGGGGATTTGTTTCATTCTCGAGGCACTTTTGAGCCTCCTACTGTGCCAGGTTTGCCTACAGGTGGTTCTACCTTCTCTCCTACTGCAGCTTCGGTGTCCGTTATCCCACGTTTTCCACTTCCGCGCACCGTTCAGATTGGCAATTTTATAGATGCTCAGATTATTCTGTTACATGGTGGTCTTTACCAACAGTATCTTGTCCGCTGGGGGGATCACCCTGGCATTGGCGATACTTGGATTACGGAAGATGAGTGTCGGCATCTTGTTCTTGATCTTTGGGAGGTTTACCATCGTTCTAACTCTCCAGAGGAGAGTTTTTCTCAGTCGGGGAGAATTAATGTGGATCATAATGCATAAGGATAGGATTAGTTATTATTTATCTTAATCAGTTGTTATTTATCTTTATGTATTTAGGATATTTCTCTTTTGGTTGTAATTATCTTTTATTTAGTCTCCTAGTAGGAGTAGGTTTGTTTTCTATATAAAGGGGGATAAACCCTTTATTTAGATCAGACTTGATGATAATGAAATTTCTCCCTAATATTCTGAGTTCTCTCTCTCTTTCTCTTTCTTTCTCCCTAATACTCTGATTTCTCTCTAAGTTCTTCTCTCTATTTCTCTCTATTTCTCTATTTCTTTTCATTGTTACTCAAGTCCCATCACAAATGCAAGTATAGAAAGAGAGAGAAAGGGCTCAAAACTTCTTGGTTTAACTTTGGAAAAGAAAGAGGGTGTAACAGGTAAAAGTTTGAAGAGAAGAGAGAAGAGAGAATAAACAAGAAGAATGGGAGAGAGAGAGAGAGAGATGGCTGCAGACTTGGAGCTCGGGCCCTATTAAAGTAAATTTTTTATATTTGCAAATTTTGACCAGAGTCCGCCAAAATTCTGGAGGCGGGCCCAAAAGCATGGAGAAGGTATTGGGATCAGTTGGTTGGTTTTCCTAGTCAGGATATTGATAGCCCAAATTATGGATATGAATAATACATATAGAATTGGCATGAATAGAGGGCCTATGCTTGATATTCGCGTGAGTGGCATGCATTTAGTTTATGGCCAATCATCATCATCATCGCCGCCACCACCACTGCACCCACTACGTGGTCTGCTAGCAGTGTTGGTACTATTAGAGTTTGTCAGGATCGTCCACGCACACTGCGTCCTAGAAACCCTAGAGATCCTTTTACGCATGTGAGTTATAGAGAACCACTATCTACTAGCACTAGTACTAGTGGTTACTATGATCGAGATAGACATCATCACATGGTAGTGGATCCAATGGCAATAGTAGTGGTGGTGGTTATAGATATCTCAATCGAACCTTGAGCATTTCTAATGAACCTTTGGGTCATTTTGAAGGTGGTTATGGTTCAAGTGGCAGTGGCACACAAATGCATTACTACCCTCCAACCATTCTATCCACAAAACTATGGTCAAAGTTCTAGTGGCCACTCTTCGCATTATACAGGCGAAGACTTCCTTTGCTCATTCTTCTTTGGACTCCCTCAACCCCAGTATTACTCCCAGTCATACGAAGAAGGAGAAGAATTTCAACGTCATTGCCACTTCATGTATCGTTGAAGACGGATTGGTATGTTATTTCTTTTGTCAATTTGATACTAGAAAAGTTGAACTTGAATGGATTATTGATGTGGTAAATCATAAATCATACACACTTACTAATAATATGTGTATTTCAATGCTAGAGTAGTTTTTATGCCTTTTATCATATCATGCACTCTAAGCCATTTATTTTGCTTGTTTCATGGTTCCTATGTGTCGACTTGTTTCTGATTTTTCTATGGTTAGTTTAAATTTTTTTTAAAGCATTATTTCATGTCTAAAGTGGCATCTTTCTCAATACGCGACAAGATGTCCACAACCGATATGCGACGACGTCCGCGACTGCAGCTTTGAACCATGTCCTTTGGGCTGCACCACATTAACTTGAAGGAACACATATTCTTTTGGATTTTTTAGAATCATGTGTTGTGTAAAGTTTCTCTTTCTATACATTAGTTATATACCTAACTTTTGGCCTTTTGTGAATAATATATTTACCTTTCATAAAAAATAAATAAATAAATAAGGTGCAACCATGCAGTCTTTCGCATTATCTTGGCCAATCATTTGCATAAAATAAGGGGAAACAAAAAATATGATTTTAAGTATGTGCTTGGGTCACGGTACAAATGGGCCCCAATACAACCTAGGATCGGCTAACAAAAAGAATGTATGAAATTTTTTTTTAAAAAAAAATCATAATAAAAAACAAAAATAACTAAAACACAAAGCAAAAATGAAATGGGTAAAAGTTAAAGTTCATTACATATATTTTGGGAAATATGAGATTTAGATAAAATCCTTCTCCTTTTCAGGACAATGGAGTTCACAATGTAACTTATGCAATTATCCTTTTTTAGGATATATCTGAGTGTTGGCATGTTCTGTGCGACAAAAGCTCGTGTTTGTAATCTTGAGGGTGTCAAAAGTTCACAAGCCCAGTGGTCACTTAAGTTCAAGTTCAAAGTTCAATGGACAGTCCATTGAAGATTCTCAAATCATCAAGCTACATTCTCAAGCTATAAGAATACTTCAGATCATTGGGTTGGTAATTTGACCTAGAACCTAAGTGTTGAATGACCCTTAGGTGATTTAGGATTGACCCAAATCATAGGTATTATAAGTTTGAGGTGTTTCTACCTCGTTAGAATTAATTTGGAAGTTTATATATAGAATAATAGGGGTGGACCGATCCAGGCAAAATTATAGGATCAAGCCAAGTGCTGATTTGTAATGTCGGATATGTTAGATCGATCCGGGCAAAATGGTGGGAATCAATCCCAAAATGGGAATTTGACCAAAGAACTTTTTGGATCAATTCAGCCTAAAAGTTAGGATCAATCCAGCTCGAGGAATTTTTAAAATAGCTAAATTAATTGCCCAAGTGTCTTGGTTTTGAGATAATTCATACTAGGTTTTTTAGAAAGTATAAATAGAATCTTTTAAAATTAATTAGTGTTACTAAAGCCTCCATTAGAGCACATAGCCATAACCCTTGGAGAATACCTAGTTCCATGCATGATTTGACTTAATCCTTGATGTCCATCCATTCAATCATGCTTTTAAGTTGATCCGGAGTATTTCTTGTGCTTTCACAACTACTTCTGATCATTCTACTTGATTCAAGCAATCGAGTTGTGTGTAGGTGGATTCTGGTGGTTTGCTGTGGACATGGTGTGGAGCTAGGATCGACTGGATCGTGGAGTTCGATTCGTGAAAGACTTTGAGGCTCGACAAGGATTTGTGCGAGAGAAGGCTCAAGACAAGGATTCTACTTGGCTTGTGGACTCAAACTAGTGTCTTGTGAGTAGAATCAAGAGTCTTATACTTCGTTTTACTCATAGTGCTTTATAGTGTTCTCGATGTTTTTTCCCGCAAGTTTTTTCCTTGTAAATCTGTGTTTTTCGTTCTTTCTTTTTATTTGCTTTGTGTGCTTGATAAGTAAACACAATTAATTGGTAATTAGTTAATTTGGATAATCTCTTCACAAGGAATACATACCCTCGATATTTCTTTAAATAGTGTGGACAAGGCTTAAACAAGTCATAGTCATAGGTGTAATTGCAGCTCCATATCTTCCCCGCTATGTATCACCTTCAAAAACCCAATGGCCATCTGCATAGAAGTGCTTTAAATTTCCTATGAATGAGACCATTGGCATGAAATATCCATACTAGTTAGGTAAACATTCTTACAATACCACTTAGAAATCTAAAGTAACCTATCTTGTTCGATACAAAGGTACGAGGGAGCAATTGCCGAATGACAAATCCGAACTCTATAATGAACCAGTTTCCTCTAGCATTTTAAACAAATAACTTTAAGTAGAAGTGTTCTTTATATACATATACATATATACAAGAACAATCTTGTGCACATATGCTAACTTTAGTTAAAGTCAGCATGATACCTTTAACTAATTTTGATATATGTATTTTGAAAAATCAATAAGTGAGAATACTCTTCTTGCGAATGTCATGCATGCCAAAAATCACAGTGATCCAACAGTCGATTTCTAAAAAATGTTGTTGTTAAAATCTATGATAGTTTTCAACGATTACCATTTTTCACGATGATTTTTTGCATGCATATCATTCATAATAAGAGTATTTATCCGATGGTCGGTTTTTCATAATACATATCCCACAATTAGTTAGAAGCATTATGTTGATTTTAACTAAAGTCAACATATGTGCACATGATCATTCCCAAATATTTTCAAAATGTCACCATTTTTTCAAATCAGTTGCTATGAATTACTGTGATTTGCATGACATTCATAAGAGGGGTATTTAATCCATCATCTGGTTTTTCAAAATTTTATTTTGCAGTGGGCCCTACAAAGGTTACCTTATGCAACTTTGCTCCTTGCATAAGGAGAACATTATAATAGACTCTGTGTGTGTGTGTGTGTGTTTATAAATTACTGCTAATGATCATTAGTTGTGCATTTGTAAGTATTGAAGGCAGAGGAAGAGTGAGAGAGACCAAGGGTGCCGCATACAGGGCCACAACTGGATGAACCTCATTTGACAATTATTTGCTTCTTAACGAGTATAAGACATATGAAAGATTCCCGAAATCAATATCATTAAATACACTACCTACGTGCTCAAATTTTTAAATATTACAACAATATAAGCAGAAAGCACTGTAGCAACACTGGAGATTACAGGCCAGCACAGATATGCAAATCAATA
This sequence comes from Hamamelis virginiana, assembly GCA_017140935.1. Lineage (NCBI taxonomy): Eukaryota > Viridiplantae > Streptophyta > Magnoliopsida > Saxifragales > Hamamelidaceae > Hamamelis > Hamamelis virginiana. Next base: position 183,425 of record JAESVK010000349.1, on the reverse strand, counting down.
AAAGCGAATCACCAATACAAATCCTAATATTTTGGACTAGACACGTAATTAGATGAAAAAGCACAATAGTGGAGTGAATGGTACCTATAGCCCACTGTAACATCCCATCGAGGGAAGAATAGCCGCCGTCGAAGTCGTCTTTGTCGTTAGCAACCACCGCGGAATCTTCGGCTTCAGCCTTACGCAGCAGATCTCCCTCCTCTTTTGCCGTTGACCAGAACATCCCTCCCGAAGACTTGTTAGCGAGATCTGCCCTCGCCACCGACCCCAACAATAATAGCCATAGAACAAGGCTCAACCCCATCCAGTGAGCTTTCCTCCTTCTTTTCTCCTGTCGACGAAATTATCGGTTCGACTTGGAAGACGGCCGGTAAGGTAAATCGAAGGGCTGGTCAAGCTACGGGTCGTTTACACATATCGGAATTCGGCTATGGTCCTGATGCCTCAATGGTCTAAAGTTCGGATGGAGTGCGTGGGCGAGAAATTAGATTCCTCGCGATATTTTATCACCTATACGTGCCATCTTAGGATGAGATCATGACAACTTGTTTCTAAGAAAAAAAGAAAAAAATGTATAAAAAATTATAATTTGATCCCTCTATTTTTAAATGAATACACTTTGTACTCTTATAGGTTGAATTGTAATATATTGACTCTCTATCATTTTAATTTATGATAAAATGAACATTTCTGTAAGCTTGACGAAAATAGAGGTACTGTGACTCTACAATGACAAATTTAGGATGAAAATAATTTTGGTCAAGTGATCATATCATACCCAACTCATGGAACCTAGGACTGGCAATGGTGGCCCAAACCAATGAACCTGTCCATACCTGTCCAATATAGAGGGGTTTGTGCAGCTACAGTTTAATAAATGGGTCAGATCTGTTACCCAAATGAACCCAATTATAATTGGGTTATGATTGGGAATGGGTACCCAATTATGATGGCCCTACACTCAACTAGCATCCTGAACATTTTGGATGGAAAACTTAAGATCATTTCTTTTGTGTGGCTGCGAGCTCCCCGACGCCTCGACAATTTAGTGTCGTCTCCATCCAGTTGGGTTGACTTTTAGCCTCTGTTTGGTTGTTGAACAAGTGAGGTAAAAGGAAAAAAAATTAGAGGGAGGCTCTTCCAGTTTGGCACTACAATGATGAATTTAATTTTTTTGCATTGAGGCTAACCAAATCCTAATCTTAGTAAGCGAAACTGGTAATAGTAAAACATACCCAAAAGAAATGAATTTTTATGATCTATTTGGTTCCTAGAAAATGAAGGAAAATTTGTGGTAAAAGTATGCTTGTTTTGGGTTATTTATTGTGTTGTTATTGGAATTGCTTATTGTGATTTAACAGTGATTGAGTAATGTATAGTCTAATACAAGTTTGATGGTGTTTCAGTTTGGGGAAAAAAAACCATTTATCATTAAAGTTTAATGACATGTTTGGTTGCCTAGAAAACAAAGAGTTTGGTTGCCTGGAAATCGAAGGAAAATGCTTGGTTTGAGAGATTATGGCGCTGGCTCATGTGGCAAGGGTTGGCGTGAATTGTTGCTTGTGGGGTTGGTTCAGTAATCAACAATATTTTTGTCTACGAAAGTTGCAATGTATATTAGATAAAAGGAAGTTAAGTTAGGATATAAATTTTAATAAAATTTTAATGGTCTTTTATAAGAGTTGCAATGTATTAGATAAAAATTTAATAATTTTTTGCCCACGAAATGTTTTTTCTATCAATTTAGATAAGGAGTATATAATTTTAAGGGTTATATACCCATAAGTTAATAATATAAGTATTTTTTATTACTAAGTTTAAGGATTTTTTTTTTTTTTTTTTTGCAACAATTCTATTCAACCTTCGTTTCCCTAATGTGTCGGATTAACTTGGAATAAGTATTTTGAAAAACTGTCCATTGGATTAGATGTTCTTCTTATACGAATCGTGCATATAAAAAATACATTAATCCAGCGGTTAGTTTTTCAAAAAATAGACTAGAATGGCTTTTCTCATATTTTTATTATATTTTACAATTTTTCTCAAAACTATGAAAAACCAACAACTGGATCAATATAATTTTTGTATACATGATTTGTATAATCAGAGCTTCTAATCCAACGATCAGTTTATCAAAATACTTGTCTCATGTTGAACATACTTGTGAGGGAGAAAGAAAAGAGAGGCTAGAATGAAAGTTTGAATGGATTTTTCCTCTCTTTTTTTTTTTTAACATAACAAATATATAAAGAATTTGAAAATCTCGAAAGCATCATGATATAAATTAAATTGAACTTCGTGGAATAAAGATCCAAATTTTGGGACTTTTCGATAATTTTTTATAATCTTACACATACAATAGATAAGACGTGATGAGTCTCACGCAAACATGAATCTCTTTTTCTTTTTCTTTTAAAAAAATCATTGTAATCTCTTTGGTTTGTTGACAAGGGTCAATGAACATTCTCTCTCTCCAGAAAATAAATGAAATAAAATAAAAAATGATGGGCCGGATTGGGTCAGCCCCATGATATATGAGTTCGGGTTGGGTTGGGTCAAGACACGTTAATAGCTATATGAGTCACGAACATTTTATGACCCAACCCATTTAAACCTAACCCTTACTCGTCCATACCCACTCATTTGCCACCCTTAAATGGAATCCAACCCAACCCAAATAGAGCCCAATCCAACACAACACCCACATAATCCAATCTTCTCTTTATATATTTCACTCTATTCACCCATATTTCTCTTTTTCAGGCACACTCTACCCATTTTCAATGTTTTCCTCCACCTCTCCAGCTCTATCTCTCTCATCAACCGCAGCTTCTTATGGAGGAAATGACTTTAGAGGTTTGTTGTCCAAATCCTAAAAAATTGCAACACTGTTTGGGGTGAATTCTATGCTGAAGACAAAGGTGGTGCCCAAGAAACAAACCCAATTTTGATCCATAAAGGCAAAATCTATTCAATACAGCAAATGGGGTTAAGGTTTGTATTCTTTTAGATTGTATTACAAGGAAAGTATTGCGAAATTTAAGCAAACTGATGCAGATTGCATGAGAATTTTATTACTATTTTGTAATTTTCGGATTTTAATATTATAAGATTTTATTTTTGTGTTTTTAATATTTTTTAAGTTTCTAATAGTTAATTTTGAGTCCCTATAGGATACTATAATAGGTAGGGTCAATTTGATAAAGTTTCTAAGTGCTATTAGAATTTTACGAAGCACTAAAATATGATATAAAGCACAAAACCGGAAATTAATATTTATTTCCATTTTCTAGCTAGGGTTTCTAGGGTTATTTCCACTATAAATATGCTTGTAGCCGCCTTGGCAGACTAAATTTTTTTATTTAATAAGAATTTATTAAGAGTTTTTACTCTTTTTTCTTAGTTTCTCTCTTTGTGAAGATTGAGTACTAGATGCCTATTTTTCTGACACTGTCTTTGTAATACGTCAACAGGAAAGTTGAAGGTTGCTCATTGTTAGAGAGCTAGTCATCGATATTCTGCTGCATCAGTTGGTATCAAAGCTAAGGTCGTTCTTGCACCATGCCGTGTTTGAGAGGTCATGATGATGATGCAGATTGCATGGGAATTTTATTACTACTTTGTAATTTTCGGATTTTAATATTGTAAGATTTTATTTTTGTGTTTTTAATATTTTTTAAGCTTCTAATAGTCAATTTTTGGTCTCTATAGGATACTATAATAGGTAGGGTTAATTTAAGAAAGTTTCTAGGTGTTATTAGGATTTTATGAAGTACTAAAATATGGCATAAAGCACAAAACTGGGAATTAATATTTATTTCCATTTTCTAGCTAGGGTTTCTAGGTTTATTTCCACTATAAATATGCTTGTAGGCGCCTTGGCAGAGTGAGTTTTGATTTAATAAGAATTTATTAAGAGTTTTCACTCTTTTTTTTTTTTCCTAATTTCTCTCTTTGTGAAGATTGAGTACTGGATGCCTATTTTCCTGTCACTGTCTTTATGATACGTTAACAGAAAAGTAGAAGGTTGTTCATTGTTGGAAAGCTAGTCATCGATATTCCGCTGCATCAGTTGGTATCAGAGCTAAGGTCGTTCCTGCACCATGCCAAGTTTAAGAGGTCGTGGTGGCGATCGTCATGTTCCTCTGGACAACGTGTATGAACGAGATGAAGTGGCCTAGTTGCGACAACAAATTGAAGTGATGCAAGCCCAAATCAATGACTTGATTTTAAGATGGCGTCGTGGAAGTCGATCTCCCCCTCCACCATCAGTGGACAAGGAGGAGCTTGAGAATGAGTTCGGTAATTCATGTGCAAATCCTTATTGTTTAGGGTTTGGTGAGCCACTTGATTTTAACAACACAGTTTTTTATAGTCCTTTTAATAATTTTGGGGAAGTTAAGGTTGAAACACCCATTGACTTTGATTCTCCACCAATCTTTGATGAGTACATCGAAGATGATAGTCAGGCAAGCACCAACAGTATTATAGAAGAAGTTCAAGATTTAAACCTAGAACATGTTGAGGAAGAGTTGAGAGTTTTTATTGAATGGACAAAATCAACAAAAATGAATTCAGTCAAATTTAATCATGAGTTGAATCGAGAAGTTGTTGAAGAAGTTTTTATTGAAAGGACTGATTTATTGGAGGCTGATCCTATCAAATTTCATTACAATCTTAACTTACAAAATCCAATTGACCTATTAATTGATTTTGTAGAAATTGAAAATTTTAATTTGGTATTCGCTCCCTATTTGATGAATTTTGTCAATCAATTGAAGATTGGAGCAAAAATCTTCAAAGTTGTGCAAGTTGCGAATAGTGTGAAATTGAAGCAGTTAAAATATTCAAAGTATCTAATCCGATGAAGTATACAACATCAATATCTTGTTTTTGACGAGGAGTCGACGAATTCGATGACGAATTCTCTCTAACATTGGGATTGTTGGCCCAAGTATATACCTCTAGAAAAGGGGTAAATAGAGGTTATGCAAACTTTCAACAAAAATTACCAAATTAAAAATTATGGTTCAATTAAATTTAGCGGAAGATAAACAAGTTAATAAATTTAATTGCAAATGAAAGAGCAAAATTGAATTACAACTCAACAATATATAGCAAGTATATAAATTGAAATGCAATAAAAGAGTTAGAGAGATTCAAACACAAGGATTTAACGTGGTTCGGTCTCCGCCTATGTCCATGCCTCAAGAGCCCCGTCTTGAGGATTCCACAATCCACTATGGATCACTTCTTCAAGGTGGATAAACCTTTACAAGTTGTCTTCTTTCAAAGGTGAAATACACTCACCCACAATCTTTTTTAAAGGTGGAAGATTCTCACGCACAAGAGTTTCATAAACCCTTATAACTCACAAATAATACAAGATGATTGGAAATGTGTACAATAGAGAAACTTCTAAAATAGTAAATGATGTACAATGATAAAGCTCTCACTAAAATCTTTCAAAGATTAAGAACTAAGTTGGCTTAAAGAGAGAATGATGAACCAAGTGATTAAATCACCCAAAATGTTGTAAACTAAGTTTGAGTATATTTGTGTATGATCATTAGTTGATTCAAGACTCATACAATGAGTATAAATAAGCCCACAAAAGAATATGGCCGTTAGGCACAATAAAAAAGCCGTTATAAGTAGCAGAGCATTAGTTAGTTGACTAGGACAGGGTGGTTAGTCGATTAGCAATCTTATTTTCAAACAGTTTTATCTTCCCGTGCATGGTTAGTCGATTAGGACTAAGGGGTTAGTCGACTAGCTCATGAAAAGTACATTTGAAACATTTCTAGGTTTGTTTAGTCAACTAGAAGCAAAGGGGTTAGTCGACTAGGAACTTTAAAACTCATTGGAAAAAATCTCCAGGATTGATTAGTCAACTGGAAAAGGGATCTTAGTCTATTAACAACTTTGCTTCTCAAACATAGCTTCTGACCTGCTCTTAGTCGACTAGCAAAAGGTTATTAGTCGACTAGAGAACCATTAGTCGACTAGGACAAGGTGTTTAGTCTACTAACTTAAGATTTCTCAAAACATTGCTTCTGACCTTCACTTAGTCGACTAGAACTAAAGTGTTAATCGACTAGAAAAGCGGCAATGTCAATATTTTGAATTTCTTAAGTTCAAATCAACTTATAACACTTGAACAAATTAACTAAGCGTTCCAAAACATTTTTGAGCAAGTTTAAAATGTTTTCCAAATATGTTTAGGCCAAAACAATAAGTATAAAACATTTTATCTTTTGAGCCCATAAAGCCCATTATGAGTTTGAATTAATTTTGTGACTAAAATGTGATTTTCCAAGTTAAAACATATGGTCTTTATGTCATGGTCAATTGAGCCAATGTAGTTGATTGTATCACAATCATACTCTCAAATGATGGTATTACTGTGTTCTCTTATATAAATAATTGTTTAATAAATATCGTTTTGCATAAGATCTGTACAAATGGGTTAAATTCTCTGTTTCAAGAAATCTGTGCAGATTGTATAAATAGAAGTCGTCGCCTATGAAGCCTTGATGATCATCTCGAATTAATGAGCATTCAGAAAAGATCCACAGCAGCCTATTGAAGTACGAAAGATCATACGAAGAATCTCTGCAAATTTCAAATGCAAAGTGCCACATGTCTATCGATAGCCAGGATTTCGTTATCGATAGAGGTACTATCGATAGCACCCCTTCGCTATCGATAGACCTTAGGCGGCTGCAGGCTCCCTTGATATTTTGAGATATTTTCGAGGGCATTATCGTCTTTTACATTTTCCTTCTATATATACACGTGTAAAGGCGACTTAAAGAGGGTTCAAGACTTTTGCTCTGAATCATTACTCTGTTATTTTTAATAGACTTCATGTTACAGTTTAATTTTGCGTTTTATTCGGTCATTTACGTTTTCAGCAATTTCTACTTTTCTGCAATTTTTCCTTTAATGCCTGGCTCAATTCTCACTTGAGGATTGTTCTTTACTTTTACAGTCTTTACTTTCAGTACTTTAATTTCTGCAATTTTCCCTTTTGATGCATGGCTCAATTCTCACTTGAGAATTGTTCTTTACTTTTACTGTCATTTTCTTTATTTACTTAAGTCATTTTCTTTATTTATTTCAGCCCTTTTCTTTATTTATTTCAGCCCTTTTCTTTATTTATTTCTGCCATTTTCTTTATTTATTTCAGTCACTTTTTCTTTATTTTTTCAGTCATTTACTTACTGCTTTTATTTTACTTTTTCCATCCCGTGAACCCTTAGAGCTTGTCATGGATAAAGGATATTCTCCTCCATTGATGTGTAGCTAATACTCCAAGCTTGGGTGAGGATGAAGTTGGATTCTTTATGCGATTCTATTGTATAAACATCCCTTTATTTGTATTATGTGATTGCATAGTTGTGAAGGTTTTACCGCACACTATCGCTAAATATAATATCATATAATTGTACATCTGTGATTGCAATTATATAATTATGCAATGGTACTTATTGGTATGAATACAAACCAGCATGTTTTATCCCCATTTAAGGTGGATAGCGATATTCCATTCTTTTCAAGGATAAACCTGCCGGTCCTGTATTTATAATCTTTTTGGGACTTCCTTCTTGTAGTTGGAAGAACCACCATACATAATTACTATATTGAGGATTTTATAATAAAAAGTGTATAATTGATATTCAATGGGCTTCTCACCCAAGTTCCGCTCATTCCACCAAAGTAATCGCATTTTTAATCAGCTTTATTAAAATACTGCATTTTCGCTTCGACCCAATCGGAGCACTTTTCACCAACAAGTTAATTTGACATTATTCTTTCAACTTAATTAATTCTAATAGTCTTTTATTATAAACCTGCATTTTCCCAGTGGTTCGACACCCGTGCTCACCAGTCGCAATTGAATTGAGATTAGCAAACACGCGGTTTATAAATTAATTAATCTTGATCACTAACAATGAATAATCTCCCTTGTTCTCTTCACTCGATCAGTAGTTTATCATAATAGAGAGATTTACATATAAATCCTAAACACTCACACAAGAAAGAACTTAAAGTCTTCACAAAGGTTCTTCAAGTCTTGTGCTTGGCTTGTGCAAGGCTTGAGCTTGGCTTCAATTGGATTGCATCAATGCAATGACTCTCTTCATGGTCCTTAGTGAATATACAACATATTCATATTCACAAAAGGTTCATTGTAGTGTATGAGCTTTATCTTCATGATGGCTTGAGCCTTTTTCATTGACAACTTGAATCATGTTCTTATAAACACATATACTAAAATGGATATACAAGAACCATAGGATAATGTCAATCAATCAACAATAAGGTTAGCCAAACAAACATTCAATAAATATGACAATGTTAATCAAGTAACAAATATGACATTGTCAAATAATAAACATTCATTCAAAAAGGTTTGGCAATAAACATGAATGAACAACAAAATATTAATATGCAATATATCAATATATTCATATGTAGTACAACAATATTATCATGTGCAATACAACAATGTATTCATATACACATGAGAGATCAAAACACAATGTTTGTTGTCATCAAAATCATTTAACAAATATGGGTGGAAGCCATAAGGCTAACAGGGAGGATGATGCAGATCACATAGGGATTTTATTACTATTTTGTAATTTTTGGATTTTAATATTGTAGGATTTTATTTTTGTGTTTTCAATATTTTTTAAGCTTCTAATAGTCAATTTTGGGTCCCTAAAGGATACTATAATAGGTAAGGTCAATTTAAGAAAATTTCTAGGTGTTATTAGGATTTTATGAAGTACTAAAATATGGCATAAAGCACAAAACCGGGAATTAATATTTATTTCAATTTTCTAACTAGGGTTTCTAGGGTTATTTCCATTATAAATATGCTTGTTGCCACCTTGGCAGAGTGAGTTTTTGATTTAATAAGATTTTATTAAGAGTTTTCACTCTTATTTTCCTAATTTCTCTCTTTGTGAAGATGTTATTAAAGATTGGTGACGCTGCAAGAATTAGCTAATGTCGAACACCTTGATCTCAAGCCTGCAAAAAAAAAAAAAAAAAAACAATTTGAGTGGCCGGACTTTACCCGACGATAACCCTTCGACGATCAAGTCAGTCTAAAAAATGACTAGAAATGAAAGTAACAGAGTGTTTCAGAAAGATTGCTTACATTTTCATTGTTCCACCCTTCTTTGTATAAGAGGTTGAGGTTGTTTGGCAAATCCGTGATTCTCTCTTTGACTCAATTGATTTTTAGCTGAATCCCGGATTTTGTGAGATATTATAATGGGTAGAAAATCCTGATAATCCTCGTATTATGGTTGACGTCTGGTCTTTGTCGACTAATCAGATTCCCCCCCAATCAACTGGCATTCCTAATTTAACAATAAAATTGAAGGAATAAATTAGCATTGGAATTTTGGAAAGGGATTAAGGTAGCTGTCGAAAAGAGAAAAGAGAAAAGAGAGATAGAAGAAAAATAGAGAGTACAATAGAGGAAAGTACTAAATAAAAATCAGACAGGCTTATCCTTAGCTGGCCATGTTTTTAAGTTTGCCAACCACTCGTTTTGGTACATAGAACTTTTCATAACGTTTCAAATTGGGTCTCAAACTTTTTTTTTTGGTATCAATTTAGTGCCAAATTAAAAACTTGGGTTTCAATATTGGCCAAATCATGACGACCGTTAGTCAAACATGATTGAATGGCCACGTGGATGTTGACATGGCCTGTTAATGCCACGTCAGCACGCCATGTCATCATTTATTTTCCTTCAAAAAATAAATCATGTGCTCATCACATGAGAAAAGTTAATTACCTTTTAGTATCTTAAACTTTATACAAAGTTTCAATTTGGTCCATAAACTTTTAAATTGTAGCGATTTCATGACAACTTTAAAAGTAAGGTGTCAATGTAGTCCAAATAATAATATAAAAAAAAAAAAGTAAATTACATCAATCTCTCCTGTGTTTGAATGAAATTACCGAAGCTCTCCTTAGATTTGAAAAGATTATATCTCCCACATATAAACTCCATTTTGAGCGATTCAAGTTGTTATAAAATAAAGAAGTTACAAGCGTTCAAAGTTGGAAAAAAGATTACATTTTTCTGCCAAAAAATTGTTATGGAAAGCTTTCATGTCATACTTTCTAAGTCAATTTTTTGGCAAAAAAATATGATTTTTTTCCAATTCTGTAAAAAGTTGACTTAGAAAACAAGTTTAACCCTTTTCAAATCTAAGGAGAGGCTTAGTAATTTCGCCCAACGCATGGTAGACCGATGTAATTTATCCTTAATTTTTAAATTTTTTTTTATTTGGACTATATTGACACCTTACCTTTAAAGTTGTCATAAAATTGCTACAATTTAAAAGTTTATGGACTAAATTGAAACTTTGTATAAAGTTCAAGGTACTAAAATGCAATTAACTTTCCTTACATGCATGATGAGCATGTGATTTATTTTTTGGAGGGAAATAATTGCTGACGTGGGCTGCCACGTCAGCGCTGACTTGCCACGTCAGCATTTGACTGGCCATGTCAACATCTATGTGGCCATTTTGTCACGTTTGACTAACAGCCGTTACGATTTGGCCAACATTGAAACCTAAGTTTTTAATTTGGCACTAAATTGATACAAAAAAAAAAAAAAAAGTTTGAGGCCCAAATTGAAACTTTATGAAAAGTTTGAGGTACCAAAATGAGTTTAACCCAACATAGAAAGTAGAAAAGTGGAGCGTCTAGTAAGAAAGTGAGATATAAAAAAAATAATTTTGAGTCGTGAGGAGAGAGAGAAGAAAAATGTGAGGAAGGAGAGAGACAGAGAGAATTAGGGGGTGTTTAGCAAACTTAAGAACCTAGCCAGTTGATGATAAATCTGTTTGTTTTTTATCTAGTAGTGTTTGGTAACTGCATTTTTTCTGTAGATCAGTTCAATCTTCTCCAGAAAATAAGGCATAAATACAGTTTTTTTCAAACCAATTGTAAGCTGGTTTACATTAAAACCATATAACATAAAGAGATCAGAACTAGCCAGACACAGTTTTCAAAGTTTCCAAACAGGCCCTTAATGTGCTGAGACGTGGGGAATATTGGCCGAGAAACGAAAATTTTTTTGGGCCCCAAACAATTCATCCTAGCTTTAACGGGGCCCCCCCCCCCCAAAATAATACTCATTTGGACCTTTTCATCTTAGGCCGTGAGATGAGGCTTGAGACGTGCATGTCGCTCGTACATGCGTTGATCAACATATAGCTTGGATCAACAGCAAATCCAGGCGTGTGTGAACCAGCCAACCTGAATCGGGAGGCCTTCTCGTTCACTCTTGGGGGGTGTTTATCTTGAGTGGATTGTGGATGATGTTTATCCGTCTCGATTTATCCTTCTCTATTATCCTTCTCTATTATCCACGTTTATCCTTCTCTATTATCCACTCAAGATAGGGTTTTTGAAAAAGGGATGAGAGTTTGTAAAAGACTAGGAGTCGCCACCTTATTTTTAGGGAACAAGGAAACCACAAAAAGAGTTTTATTTTCAATAAAACATTGACCCCATATTTTGGAAAAGCATGGTCTTTAAATCAAAGTTGGATTCGGGGGCTAGGTTACGAAGTGGGAAGGTTCTAAGGAACTCCTTGTAGGCACCCACCTCGCCCTAATTAAAGGTCTCCTAATTAAGTTTGGGCTTTATCAAAATCTTTTCAAAACAATCCTAGTATATCTAATCAACCACAAAATATGAATAATAATATATAATAATAATATATAGTACAAAAGTATACACAATCCTAAGGGTCTTCGGAGACTAGAAGTCAATCTAAGATTGGACTTGCGTCCTATTGACTGCCTACGTACCTTATCAATTGCTTGACAAAGATCAAAGTCCACGTAGTTCGATTACATAGACTCTCCTATTGTAACAAACCACATAATTGTAGTATCCTATCTTATCTTGGACTCTAGCTTCGAGAGTTTGAGTTGGATCAAAACACTTATCATGAGAGATGGAATTTCATTCCATTTTGAATTCTTTCAAAATCACTTTTCAGAATTATTCTCGAAGTAGAATCCTAGGTAAAATAGAACTCTATTCTTATTGTAATTCTTACAACAAAGAAGAGTCCTAAGTGGGGTCAAGTGACCCCCCTAATCCTAGGGTTTCTAGCTAATCCTAGGTTAGTCTAGATACCTAAAACACTAAGGTATGCATGCTGGAATTTCTGGAAAATAAATAAAAAATATAATCAAGAGTGCAAACAATGCATGAAAATGTCCTAAATGCAAGTCTAAATTAGCTATGTGAACCTGGGCATATTTCTATGTTGATTTTGGCCTAAAAAAATGATTAGTACACTTTTAGGTTACTTTAAATCCATGGACAGATTTATAAGTAATCAAAAAGTGGGTTTAAAACCCATAAAACAAAAGAATAAAGAAATGAAAATGACGTAATATGCAACCTAGTATGATATATCAAAATAATCATGCAACATGCTTGAAAACAATCAATTTTATCATAAGGGAAGGGTCTTACCTTTGCTTGCTCCCTCGATCACAATTTATATATCATTCCAATCAAGACACAATTAAAATAATGATATAAACAAGCCTAATTACTAAATATAAACAAACCTAATAAATAACTATTAGTATGTAACCTTTAACTTTATTTTAACATATTAACATTATGCAAAATGACTCAAAGAGATGGACTAATATGCTTTCATGTACAATCCTAGTTTCTTAACATGTATTCTAGATATGAACTAAATCTTAAATATCTAATCCTAATATGACATGATCAAAGAAGAATGGAAGAAAAAGAGTGGAGGGAAAGAATGAGAAATATGCATGTATATTATAAAACTAATTCCTATCAAGCAAAAAAAAAGAAAACTATTTTAATAAACTAATCCCTAACCTATCATGCATACTAATAAACTAAATCCTATGCATACTAAAAAAAAGAAAACTATAAAAGAAAAAAGAAAAAGAAAAACTAACCTCTGCCTTCAAGCCTTCAAGCTTCAAGCCTTCTCCTCAAGCTCCAAGCCTTCTCTCCAAGGACTCTAAGGACCTCAAAAACTTTAAAACTTAAGCTAGAGTGCTATGGGGGAAACTTGTGCAATTGCTCAAGCCTCTACTCTTCAAGCTAGCTCTCTAAAGCTTATTATGTGTGTTGAAACTGATTCTAGGCCCTCTATTTATAGGGAGGCCTGAGTTTGATCAATGACTAAGTTTAAATCTCCTAGGAATGATCCAAGGGTTCAAAATCAGTCTTCCGAGGTGTTCATACTCATCCAAAAGTCCCCATGATCGAACTAGACACATGGCAGGGCTTGGAAGAGTCCCGGGCAGGAAAAACACTGAAAAAGAGCAATTATTGGCTGAGAGAATCGACGACCATCCACTCTAGGACGGTTGGTCGTCCCTCATGGACGGTTGGCCGTCCCTAGGTGTACGGCCATCGGTCCTCCATTCCATATTTAGCCTGTGTTGACCTTCCTCAGCCCGTTTTGATCCGGTTTCGGTTTTTTTCGGCTTTTCGGGCCCGTTTTAAGTCGAAATTTGACGATTCAAGCGCCGAAACGATCGTGATTCGATTCTCCATGTTTTAAGAAGTGTTTGAAGTGAAAATGCATTGACCAAGGTCAAAGGTTTAGGGAAAAGTTGACCGATTAGCTGTTTAGGGCCTGCCGGGCCCAAATTAGAGTTTTGAAATTTGCTAACTGATTGTTTTCGAAATCATTTCTTCTTCTTGAAACAAGTTTTAAAATATTTTAGGAAAGTGTTTTGAAGCCTTTGAAGGCTTTGGTTTGATAAAAATATCGAATCCCGGTCGCTTCCGGTCGAAACCCTAATCTGGGCTTTGAAAGAGCCTTTCGAGCTTCAAGAGCCAATCATGAGCCAGGAGGCTCATCTGACCTTTCCATTGATCAACTTAGCTACAAAACACACTTTAAATATCTATGCCAAAGCCTCGAGACCATTCGAGACAAGATTGACAGTCATTCAGGGCTTTTGTGATTCAAAGGACCAAACTGCCCTTTAGTCACAAAAGGCCTTATTTTCTATCAAGCCTGGCTCGGAATGCCATGAAATTTTGCAGGGAAGTTCCTAGACTCTCTAAAAACCTAATGCAAAACGAACCGACTCAATCTAACTTAAAAACCTACATGTGATAATGACATCTATCTAATTACCCACAAGGGGTAAAACTGGGAACTTAGGGTTTTAACACCCTGTTTCACCTTAAATCAAAGACAACCATTCATGACCATACTCATGGTCAAAAATGGATGTCTACAGAAGCCCCTCGTTGATGTTCATGGCTTCGCCAATGAATATCAACGAAAACAATGACATCCCATTTTTGACACAACAAAATAGGGATAATCAAACCAATTATCAAAATTATTTTGAAAGCTTCGTTTCAAATTCTTTCTTCCTAGAAATCTCACTTCTAGTTATCTCAAAGATTTTCAATCTTTTTGGAAATTGCATTTCCAATAAAAAATTTGGGAGTCTTCGACTCATTACTAGAAATTTCATTTCTAGTTAACTTAAGGATTTTCAATCCTCTTGGAAATTGCATTTCCAATTATCATAAAAATTTGGGAGTCTACGACTCATTAATAGAAATTTCATTTCTAGTCAACTTAAGGATTATCAATCCTTTTGGAAATTGCATTTCCAATTATCATAAAAATACGACTCATTACTAGAAATTGCATTTCTAGTCAACTTAAGGATTTT
>JAESVK010000349.1:120858-140483 GCA_017140935.1 Hamamelis virginiana | reverse complement strand
GGGATCTGTTCAACTATTAGAATTCAGGGTTTCCATCCAGAATCCCTTAAACTTTTTATATTTCCATTTTCCTTAAAGGATAAGGCCAAACATTGGCTTTGAACACTTCAAACACCTGTTCCTATCACTACTTGGGAACAGCTTCAGAAATTGTTCTTGTTCCCTGATGATCAATGCTCATGTGTATAAGTTAGGAGTTGAAATGCATTGTTTATCTTCCTTTTCAGATCCTGATAGTCCCGGAGACTATCCTTTTGTGAGCTAGAGTTAACATTTCTTAGGAGAATCAGAGTCTAAAGAGAGGGGTTGCATTTGGTAAAGGTAGGAATATGTCTATCCTCGCTAGCATTGATAATATGAGATTTCTTGAAATGTTTATTATGAAACTTATTTGAAATATGTTTTAAACCAACTGTGATGCATAGAATTATAATTATTTGATAATCTCAGTGTGGCATGTTTTATTCTGAAATGGTGATGGCATATGACATGATTGTTTAAACTTATATTTAATAATCTATGTTTTATGAAATGATGCTTTGAAAGATATATATGCCTTACACGATGATTTATACATGTTTGAAAATATGTTGCGATATGAATGGAATACATTGGTCGTGGCTCGGTTTGTATCACAGTGGGGATATAAGGACCCATGGTCCTACGTGGAGCCTTAGAGCGGACCGGAAGGAATAGTCCCGTAAGTGGCTTAGGAGTTGATTGCGCAAGGTAACTAGCCGTTTACCCTCGGAGGAAGAACCCCATAGTGGTTATTTTTGCCTGGCTGAGCTAGGGGCTGGTTAGCCTGAATGCAGCGACCCTGTAATACATTCGCGAGCCAGCCATGACTTGATGAGATGGAAATAGAATGAATGAACAAATTAAGAATCAATAATGGCTTTGAAATTTGAGAAGTCCACACATACTTTTATGAACTGTTTTAGAAATGCTTTTTTTATTGTTTACTGTAATAATTCATGCATCAGTATTATTATTGTTAGTTGAGGATAATATTTCTACTGAGCATTTCAGGCTCACGTTGTGTTTTATACTGCAGATTCTCATGTTTTTAGAAGTAGCTCACCAGTTGGGAGCTCTTCATCTCTGGTGATTGGTCTAGCTGTATTCGGTGCATTTCTGCGACATAGTTTGAGCAGGAGATTAGATTTTATGAAGAGTTATGCATTGTGTTATTGCCCATATGCCAGGGATGTTGGCATTATATTATTTTATTCTGAGGATGTATTTATTTCGTAGAACGTACTACTCAACTTGGGATATTTGTATGCACATTTCATTTCATGCTATTTTGATATATCTATTTTCTTTCTCTTGAGTATGGAAATATTATTAAGCATATGCCCTAAAACCAATTGTTAGGTTGTATTTAGGGAACATTAGATTTCATTATTTACATTTATGAAAAGGCTTCATTTATCATGTTACTTATGTTTAATTACTGTTCATGATAAAGTCCTTGGATAGTATGATAGAAAGTTGTATCTCAAGATGTTGAGATGGAGAGACTTACAACATTCAAGTACGTCTATCCTAGACTTGTTCCTAATCATAGGTTTATATATTTGGGTGATTATAAACCGTTAAGATTAGCACATGTTATGCTAGCTCCAAATAGAGGATGGTGGGTCTCATACCATTTGTGTAGTGACACTATAGTAAACCTGTGTGTGCTTGTAAGAGAACAAGTACACTGAACGTGACCATCATGAGTATAGCTTATAGAGTTCTATTTGCATGTCAAAAGCTACTCGTGTATTCTAGTCAAATTTGTAATCCTTAGACCTGAAACACCAGAGTTATCTTATACATGGGTTATTAGAGTTTGATAGTACTTCGTACATCTTTAACCATGAGGATGTGATCAGTACTCATTGGCTCTAGTAAGTTATGTATGAAGATAGGTGAGTGTGCAATAAGGAATCACCACTCTCAATATGTAGAGGGAGAATGTCAGAGTTAATTCACAAATATATTATCTCAATAAAGTCTTTGGCCAAAGCAGTAAGAAACCAAGAAAAGAATTTTCAAGAGTTTATCTAAATGAGATTATATTTTGGTGAATTGGTAACACAGCATTAAGTTAGGGTTTGACATGTTTCCATACCCAATTAACTTAATCATGGCAATATATGGTGAATGATTATCTATAACACGAAGGGTTCATTTATATATTTATATATTCACCCACACCTAGGGTACGTCGTGATATCTTGCTAGATGACACTCATAACTAGTGAAGACCTAATGATAAGTGTTATCATTAAGGGCAAAATTGAAATTGTTCCAATTGAACCATAAATAGAAAGTTTATATTTTGGGAGACATGAGATGTCCTCGTCCACTATTAGGTTATTGGGATGAATCTAATGGGTCACACACATAAGGGTACAAGTGAGTCTCTTGATTTAATGAGAGGAGAATATTATAATTTATAACTTATGTGGTCTTTATTATTAATTATTAATAAGTACAGACTAAGTTATAAATATAAAGAATACTAAATAGAAATCCTAGTGGTTGTCTATTTATATGTGATGATAAGTCATGCTAGCACTGTAACGCCCCAACCTAACATCCATACTGACCCTTCCGGATAGGTCGACACGTGTCAAGATAGAGGTACAACCTATCCTGCTCATTCGTATTTCCTCATGAGATACAAGAAAAGATTATATATAACAAAATGAAATGTGATGTCCATACATTATGACCCAATCGTCAAATATAATACAATTAGGAAATCAAATATATTGCCAACATCCCTGGCAAATGGGCTGAATCATAAATCAAAAGTACTCTAAATAACTGAATAATACATAATATATTTCTCATAAAATGTGTATGACCAATGCAGGAAAATAACTATGCAGCTATCCATCACTTCCATATCAGCGGAAATATGCCAAGCAAATATGTACCCCGAGTCAACCTGAAATGCACTGCAATAAAGCAGGGGTGAGCGTCAACGTGCTCAGTAGGGATAATATAACCTCTACACATCAATAACAACATTTTGATACATGGAATATTCATAAAGATTTCATATTTCCAAAGCTCGGAGGTTTTAATAAATCAGTTCAAAAAAAATAGTGTTTAAAAGCTGTGTGGACTTTCAGTGAAAAACCATATCCTCCAATGTCGAATCCTGTAACCAGAAAACCAGTAACCAGTAACCAGTAACCAGGCATATGTCTCGCATGCGGAATGTCCCATCGCATGTGGACAATAGCCAAAATAACATCCTAGTCCATAGCATGGCACTATACGTCACCACACAGGGTCCATAGTATACCCATAGGTATGGAGTTCGGCCAGATTTGGCATATGCGTCACTTCGTTAGGTCCCTAGCATATCCAAAACTTGGACTGAATTATATTATAGGGCTGTTGATTCTAGGCTAACAAGCCTTTAGCTCAACCGGGCTACTACTAAACCAGGCCGGGGACCGTAGTCACTGCCGCACCCAAAAATATAATCGAAAGGGGCCATGGGCCCCAAACCCCCAATGATACAATTCAGTCCACAATCATATATATATAATGCATGTCCTAAAATATATAACTAATCATCATGACATGTCCACCGAGATGAGGCCAAGACCGGAAACAGGTCGAAACACCGCCAACATCCTCGCGTGGTAAAATCTCATATCAAGAACCAGGATCCATCACATGACATCCAGAATATACCGTAACCAGAAACCCTTATACAGGCGTTTCCATTTGAATACAAACATTTCCAAAGCTCAATTTCAAATCAATATATATGACATGTTTCCAAAACCATATTCACAATCCAAGGAATGACAATAGTTCAAGGGTATATCAAACCACCTTCTTAAATCATAAAGACATTTGCGAGATTGGGCCTTCTTAAAATAACATTCACGTGTAGCATTTACAAAACCATTTAGTTATAGCCCAAACATCCTTGTTTCATAAAACATTTGGTGGATAAGAATCATCCCCACATTTGAGACCGTTAACAATTTATAAGGCATTATCACACCAAAGACCTTTCATTTAGTTCATAAAACATGCCACACAAATTCAATGATTCACAAAACAGGTATATTCCATGTATCTGATTTGACAGTTCAATAAGGAACAAGGTTCATCGGCATTTATAAATCATATCACTTAAATCAAGATTTACAGTTCAAATAGGTAAACAGGGTTCTCTAACCATCATAAGCCATGCCATTTAAACGTTTAATAAACGTTTAGAAATACGTAGAGTTCTCATAACAGTTATAAAACAAATATATCATTACTAACAGTAAAATGTTACTTATCCCTACCTTGATACAGCTGTGTTTTCCAACCCTTTGCGGCTCCACGAGCCTCCCCAATGCAATGCTCAATGCAAGAACTAAGAAGCTGACGAGATAGTCTTCAAGACTATCGAAATCTGATAAGAAAAGGCAACCAAAGCATATCAAGATCTTGCTCTATGCAAAGCCACACTTCGCCAAGCTAAACCATCCTCATATAATTCGGTTTCACCGTTTAAAGGTGTTACACTGAATATATAGGGCCTATACTGGCTTCAAAACCACTTAGAAATGATAAAGAGTCAAAAAGAAACTAAAAGAAATGCAAAATAAGTGACTGCCCTTCATCTCTATCGATAGAAGTGAAGCCCTATCGATAGGAAAGCCTAACCTATTGATAGGCAACCTGTCTGACCCAAAATAAAAACAATTTGCGACTTTTCTATCGATAGAGGCACTACTACTATCGATAGAGAAGTTCCCTGTTGCGCAGATACGAGCAGCAGCAGACTATTTTCTTTACCAAAACCTCAAATAACTTTTTAAAACTTCCCAAAAACATAATTCCATCCTCAAGCAAGTTCAAAAACATAAAATCTACAATTTAAGTTCAACTTTAAAATTAATCCGACAAGATTTAACAAGATTAAAGTTTGAAACCCGTATTCTATGCATGTTTGTTTCTAAAAAAAAAGAACTTAAGCTCCCTTCAAATTTGTTTTTAGATCACAGATTTAACCTCCAAAAATTCTTTTAAACACCTTACCAAAACAAAACCCAGAAGCAAAGGACATTCAAAAATTATAAAACAAGTTGCAAACTCAAATATCATGTTTACACATTTGGAAAACCATCAAAATTAAACATTAAAGATTCATTTATGAATCAGACCTTTCTAAAACAGTTTTGCTATTCAGACCATATATTCTAGCTCAGTTATCGAAAATTAATGATCTTTAGTGTTCTAAAAAGACGATTTGAAGATCTACAATTCATCTTTAATAGCCAAAGTCCAAATCCAACATTTTCAAGGCCAAAATCATCAATTTTCGTAACCTACTGGGTTTTGGGCAAGAATATTTCCACTGAAAAACAGTTTTCGGTAAAATGGGCATAACTATTTGTAGCAAATTCCAAATGAGGTAAGGTCGGATTCGTTGAAAAGATAATTTAACTACCTACAACTTTCGTGAAGAAAGTTTAGCCCAAATATGCTTCTAACAGTGCCGAAAGTGTACGGACAGAACACTCTGTTTTTTTTTTTATCAAAATCTGCTATGAACCAAATACAAACAATTCCCTATCAAACCATTTCAAATCAGTTTTTATACCATCTGCATTGTTTTCTACTGATTCGAACCTTAAGATCATTGTTCAAAAACAAATATGGGAACAGACCTCCACGGCTCATCAAATCAGAGTCCAAAATCAAAAATTTGTATCAAACCCACCATGAACAAGTTTAAATCCAACAATAAACCCATTAAGGCTTGCATGCAAACCATTTCAGCCATGAATCTTCACAAAACAATCCCTAAAATCCAAAACTCAACTCAGAAAATGAAATCAAAGCTTCAATCCTCACAAGGATTCAAAATGTATAGCTTTAAAACCCAAAATACAAACCCACGAGTTATGTAAAACCCAAATCAGTTTGCATGTTTACTTTAAAAGCTTCAAACCCCCTTTCAATCCTCTTCATTTCTCAAAATGTCCCCCAAATCAGAAAATATTCAAATAGAAAAGGAAGAAAAGAGCAAGATAATAAGTAAGCAAGCTTGGACTCACCTTAGCTTCTATGAGAAAGAAGTCCGGCGATTCTCCGGCGAAAAGTCCGGTGGTTGAACCACTCTTCACGGCTGCTACTCCCTTTCACTCTCTCTCGGCTCTCTCTCCCCCTCTCCTCTTCTAACTTGTAAAAATGGAGAATGAAAGGTAAAAAAAAAAAAAAAGAATGGGTTTTTAAATTAACAAGGGACACGGCTGGCATTTACTAAAATGTTCATAAATTTTTTTTTTTTTTTTGATTTATTATATACATGCATATATATAACTTTCCTTAATTTACATAAGTGCCCCAACTTTACATAAAATTATGAAATTATGCATTTAAAAATTTTTGGGTTATCACAAGCACTAAGTAACTCATCATCATAAAGAGAAAGAGGCAACCCTAGGTATACCTACACAAGGCCGTGACCTAGAGAGTAGTTTCTCTCTCTAATCTGTGCTCTCTCTATCTCTCTATCTCTCAAGTCTTGTCTCTTCCAAGCGTTGTGAAGGAGTAAGGAATTTCAAGATCTTGTGTTCGTGTGGACACTGTTGGAGGCTACCATTATTTTGGAGCTCAAAGGATTCAAAAGTTGTCTTTTTCAAGGAACAAAATGTGAGTTTTTATTTCTTGCATTCATATTAGTTTTGATTCTTTTCATTGTTTGAGAACATCCTTGGGATGTTACCATGGAGAAAATTTTTGTTTTATCTTTCCGCTGTGTTCTCCCATGGTAATCTTTCAAATATGGATGAGTATATCAAGTTTTATGTCCACCTTGACACGTGTCGACCTACCCAGGATGGTCGGTACACCTTGTCAGGTTGGGACGTTACAATTTAAGTTTAAACCTTAATGTAGATCTTGCTACACTATAATGATCAATAGGTGTTGATTTTTTGTCAGACCAACACCGAATCCGAATTAAAAATATCATCTTTTACTACCCTACCATCTTCCCTCTTCTTTTCATTTCACATCCCCTCTAAACCCTACCCATTCAACATTCACTCTCACACATTTTTATCATACTTTTGTTTTTTTCTCAACCTTTGGATGGTTTACAAACTTTGGATATCAAAATGGACGTCCAAGAGGGTAATAGGAGTGGAAAAGTATGAGTTTTTAAGCTGGTTTTTTTTTTTTTTTTGCAAAATTGCGGCTTGTTCTGACTTACACTGAACATAACATATTCAATATGTTATGTGTTATATATTCCGTGAAAGAACACAAAACATATATGATTTGTTCTATGGAAGCTGACAGTCAGTGGCGGAACCAAAGGGAAGGCATGGCCCCCCCGACTTTTTGAAAATTTCCTATACATAGGGTATACATAGGGAAGTTATACCTTACATAAAGGTGCATAAGTTGTTCTCAATAGGGTCAAATGTAGTGCATATTTTGAAAAACTGACCGTTAGATTAGATGAACAACTTGTCAATTTCATATTTGCCAAAAATCACAATGATCCAATGGTTGGTTTATGACAAATGTCACTGTGAAAAATTATTAGATTTAATTTGTTCTTCAAAATATCGTCATTTTTCCCTAGTCAGCTTTTCATAAATCGACCGTTGGATCATTGTGATTTTTTGTGAACATAAAATTGATAAGCAGATCATCTAACCTAACGGTCAGTTTTTCAAAATATGATCTGCATTTTTCCCTATTGAGGTCGCCACTTTGCGTAATGTACATCTTATAATATCATTCTTGTTATTTTATACATTGTACGTATATCTTACAAAACTACTCTAAAGACCGGCATTCCTAATTTAACAATAAAATTGAAGGAACAAATTAGCATTAAAATTTTGGAAAGGGATTGAGGTAGCTGTCGAAAAAATAAAAAAGAGAAAGAAGAAAAAGAGAGAATATAATAGAGGGAATGTGAAGGAAAGAGAATGAATTTTGGCTAGATCGAGGCTCACATCATGCGTTTATATTTTTATCAATTAAAGGTGAGAACAATTCATTTTTCACAAAATTGTTTTGAGTAGACTTAAATCATATATATATATATATATATATATATATATATATATATATAATAATCCAAAAAGGGTTTAAATTGAGAGAGCTATACTCAATTGAATTTTCAGAAAAAATATATAACCTTAAAATAATTTATTTTAAACTACCCACAAACTTTAACAAACGTTTATGGATTATATTGAATTTGGATGAAAAGACTATTTAACCTTCCAAATCCATGGGTTGAATAGTATTAGTACCAAATAAATTTGTATGAATTTTTACGGTATTGAGATTTTGGCACTAATATTTTGTAAACTTACAATTTTATGTATATTATAAAAATGGCTATTTTACGCTATTTTTATATTAAAAAATAATACTCTTACATTAAAATTTTGGCTCCCCTTGAGAAAAAGTTCTAGTTCCACCACTGCTGACAGTACATTTAAAAAATGGTCTATCAATAACATCAGAACATTTAGAAAATGTTCTATCAATAACATTAGAACATTTAGAAAATATTCTTTTACTACACACCGAACATTTCCTTCAAAAAAATTTTCCAATTTGCCTATTTGGATTAACAACATTGTTCATTGCAAATAAACCAAATTAGTTCATGTGTTCAAAAAAGGTTTATTTTTGCTCAATTGTTAAAACATTTAAAAAATAATTTTTTTACTACACACCGAACAGATCCATCAAAAAAAACTTTCTAATTTCCCTATTTGGATTAACAACATTGTTCATTGTTCATGTGTTCAAAAAGGTGTATTTTTGCTCAGTTGTTAATGCTGTCACTTGATTGTTGGGTTTTTATAATTTTACGAGCTGTGGGAGAAAACCAAAATTTAACAATAAAAAAGTAAAAAAGTCAACAAATTTTACTGTACACGTAAAATTAAACGGATAGAGTTCCATCTATATCTGAGACAATTCAAGCAAAAGAATTAACAACTAACAAAAAATACACCTTTTTAAATACGGTTCATAAAATGATCAAAGGCCAACAATCAAGTGAAAGCATTAACAACTGAGAAAAAATACACCTTTTTGAACACATGAACCAATTTTGGGTTTATTTGCAATGAACAATGTTGTAAATCCAAATAGGCAGATTGGAAAAAAAAATTAAAGGAACTGTTTGGTGAGTAGTAAAAGAACATTATTGATAGAACATTTAGAAAATGTTCTGATATTATTGATAATACATTTTCTAAATGTTCTGTCGGCTTCCATAGAACAAATCGTAAATGTTCTGTGTTCTTTCATAGAACATATCCAATATGTTTTGTGTTCTTCCACATAACATATCTAAAATGTTCTGATCTGTTCTGTGTAAGTCAAAAAAAGTTTCAATTTTTAAAAAAAAAAAAAAAAAAAAAAAAAAAAAAAGGGAATATACCAGCTTAAAAACTCTTATCTTTTTCACTCCTATTACCCTCTTGGATCATTTTGACATAGGGGGAGAGGGAGAGGGAGAGGGAGAAGAGAAGAGAGTGTGATAGAAAGAGGTAGAAAGAATGAGAGAAAAGTGCATGCTTGGTTAATGCTGAACGATGGCAGTTAAAAACTCCTACTTTTTCACTTCTATTACTGTCTTGGATGTCTATTTTGATCTCCAAAGTTTGTAAAGCATCCAAAAATAACAGAAGAGCGTGTGACAAAGAGAGCTAGGTAGAAAGAGTGACAGAAGAGTGTGTGCTAGGTTAATGGTGAACATTGTTGGCATCAATGGTCGCCAGAGAGAGAACCTATAGAGAGGGAGAGGGTAGTAAATGGGTCAGACGGGTTAGAGAGAGAGGGGGGAGAGAGAGAGGGGGAAAGGAGGGAATGGGAAGATTTGGGGAGTAGATACCCATTTGTTAGGATTAAAATGGGATTGGAGGTATTTTTGTAAGTTTATGGGATTTACTTAGGGCGCGTTTGGATAAGCTTCTACTTCTTTTTTTTTTTTTTTTTTACTTTCAAAAGTAAAAAAATATAAAAAATTTAGGGGCTGTTTATTTCGTGAAAATTTTTATAATTTTTATTTTCTATGAAAATTTTTTAAAAACAATTTTTATTTTCAGTTTTCAAATTTTAAAAAATGTATTTACTTTGTAAAAATTAAAACTATTTTCAAAATCTAAAAATAGTGTAAATGCATTTACTAAAATTATATATTATCTCTATATGTTTTATTATTTTTATTTTTTGGTTTTACAGTTGGTCTATATATTTTTTTCTATGTTTAATAGCATTGCCACGATATAATCCCTTTTTTCATTTTCGTGAAAATATCTTTTTGATGTTTTCACATTTTCTTAAAAACTGAATTCATTTTCTTGAAAATAGTTTTCATTTTTTTACAAGTAAATGTGTTTTTTATGTCATTTTCTATTTTTATTGAAAATGAAAATGAAAATTGCAAAAATTTTTACCAAATAAACAAGCCCTTATATTTTTTTATAGTGCAAAATTTTGGTCAAAATTTTCACACTCAAAACTTTCATCTTTGTACTTTTAAAAGTAAAAAAAAATAAAAAGTAGAAGCTTATCCAAAAGAGCCCTTAATAATAATTAAAGTTTATTTACAAATAGGAGTTGGCTTAACACTTTGATGGGTTGCAATAACCGCTCCCTTATCCAATTCCCACTGAAGGATCACACTGCTGGAGAACCTCAAAAGGGCACTGTCATTGTAACATTTAACCATCAGTTCAAGCTCTCCATGTGAATGCGTTCAATGGCGAAATTTAAATCAGGGCCTAAGCTGATGAAGAGCAAACTTGGCCATTACAGAGAAAATAAAAGAAAAGACAATCTGTGGATACGTGAACAAACACTACCAAGGGAAGTGCGACCAGAAGGAAATAAGAAAAAGAAAAATAAGAATATAAGATCACCTCACAAACCACATCAAATTTTAACTGAAAAACTGTGCTAGAATGTCTCAACATAAGTCACCAATGATCCTTATTCCCCTAATACTCAATATCACATGAATAAAGACACCGTATCTATTCACACCAAAGAGTCTTACAGACAGGTCAAAATAGTTCTTTGCTGCCAAAGGCAGGCAACCACGAGTTGAAGCTCAGGACCGAAGCAAAACCAAGCCCATGTCCTTTAGGTGAAACTGTGCATCCAAGTGACTGAGATGTAGAGAACTAGAGATCCATGATAACAAGTAGAACATGTTATACATGATTGGCGAAAAGACCCACATCCATGCTATCATGTTGGAACCTGTGTCACCTGCCACTTCCAAAGTTTTTGTTAAATGAAAGTTCATTAAATTACAATTCAAATCCATGAAGGCTTTGTTCCTACCCTTCCCAGTTTTCTATGGAAAATCAGCTCCACTTCCCTGCGAAGGCTTTCCACATCAATCACATAATCTCTCTGATATTCCTCTACCATTAAATGCAGCAATTGCTGCCTAATCTTCTCCAATGCCTCGTCCAAACCACAGAAGTCCTTGAAAACTAGAGCATCAGTTGTCCTCAGTTGCAGGAGATTCTTAATGGCGACCAGGGCCTGTAAAGAATCTCACAAGCAGCACAACATGAATTAACAATAGAATACCTGCCATCAAATCAATAGGGAATCTAATCTCACAGTTCCATGTTGATTGGCAAAGTGTGCCTGTGCAATGTGCACATGCTAAAAGTATTGGTCATTCATGCATAATTCTAACATTAAAAAGGAAAAATAAAATAAAATATGACCTAGGGTGGACAGAAGACTTCACAATACTAAAACTACAGCATTCATTGTAAAAAGAACACCTTCTCCTGGAGATCAAGGTCAGTTGACGCTGTTAGATCAACTACAGACTTCAAGAAGCGATTGCTGAATGTAGGTAGCTCGGCTTTATTTGTAGTTTCTAACTGACACTCTGCCAAATCACTCACAAGGAACACAGCTTTCCTGTGCAATCTGATATCGATGCTTGAGTTGCTCAGTATATCCTAAAAGACAGAAAATTAATTAAAATTGTCAGCCCAGGTATATAATTTGCAGCGCTTTATTAATTCTTAATTGGGTCACCTGAAGCATCAAATCCCCAGCTTCTGAATAGAACAATTCCTGGCCAGCTAAACTGTTTCTGATCAAGGCTGAAATAGCATATAATGCTTTTACAGCCTCTTCCACGGAATCGGATTTAACCATCTTCATTAGCTTTGTCAGTGCCCCAAATTCCAGGACCTGAGGCACTCAAGTTATATGGATAAGATATTGTTAAGCATGTTTAACTTACATACATACAAGCTAACCATCCACAGAACTTGTAGGTTCACATGTAGGACGAAATAAAATGCAAAAGTAGATACTTCCAATCAGAAGTGATGAAAGAGAGTTGAAATGCACTATTTTATGTTCGCAAAAGAAAATACCCGCATACCTGCTTTTGAACAACTGGGTTATTTTGACTGGCTTTCCCAAGAATCCATGCAGAACTTCTCCTCACCTCTGGGTCAGGGTTATTAAGCTCTCGCACAATCACAGCTAGGCCGCCAAGTTTGTTTAAATCTGACAAAACACAATTCTTATCCCATGAGCCATTTGTACAGCAGGAAAAAGCAAGCATAACATGAGCAGACCTCAAGATTCAGAAGCTTGCAATCTCAGAAAAGGCTCATCACACAAACAACTGAAAGGAAATGATGCCTAAATTGAGTATTTATCATGGTCACATTGCTGTTCTGGCATAAGGAAAAAAAAATGTCTACTGCATTTCTTAGAGAAGGTTACAGTAAAATGATGTTTAGCAGTTGTGCTCACTGATTTTTCTCAATTATCACATATAATACAATCTGACGGTAGCTGGTAATACTATGACTGGAAAATAAATTTGAAGTGGCCTCCTACTTGCCCATGAATGTAATAAGAACTCCATTTTCTCCAGTCAAACACCAATTGCTCATGAGAGAACCCAAACAACCCAATTGCCCTAAAGATACCTAGTTTATGTCAAACAGAATCAACTTACCAAGCTACCTATCTAAATATGTCAATACTTAAAGAAGAAAATTCCACAATTCTAAAAGAACACAAACCCTCAAAGGGAATCCATTTTTTTTAATCATAAATTATATCATGAAGATGTTAAAATATACAACCCCTCATGCTCAATAAAGGCCCCACAGATCTAATAACCAACAGAAAGAAAAAGGGAAGGAAAAAGGGCAAAAAGAGAGCAACAATCTTACTACTGACATAAATAATATCAGTGATGCAAGGACAAGAAGTGATGAGATAGACGAAGCAGCCAACAAGTTTATGGTACAGACGTACAATAGCGTCAAAAATTGGCTCACAATCAAGAGTCCGGATTTGCTCATAATGGCAAGAAATATTAGGACCTCCTAATGTGTAATCCAATGGCTGAAATCAGCTTATAGGGCAATCCAAAGGCTGAAATCAAAACACGAAGACAAATTCATGTACATCTGTGTTTATGATATCACAAACCTAATATCTATATTTTGATTTCAGCCGTTTGATTGCCCTATAAGCTGATTTAAGCCATTAGTTTACACATTAGGAGGTCTTAATATTTCTGCTCGCTAGGAGCAAATCCAGACTCAACAATCATATAGCCAAAACTTCAAACAAAATTTCACAGGAGCAGAAGCAATAAGAGTATTGAATGAGCGAGACGGAGAGATCAAATTAGCACTATATTTCTAATTAGGGGAAGAAAAAGAGCAAATAAACCAAAGACCTTTATTTAACAGTACGTCGCTAAGTGTTCTAAAAAAAACTAAATGTGAGAAGGAACATAACTGGTGATAAGCATGTCATCAAGATACACTAGTAGTATGGTACACCCATGAACTGAAGTGTATCACGATTATGTGAATCACATATAGCACAAGGAAAACAACAAACAAACTAAGTAAGATGAAAAGGAACAAGAGGAAGTTGCATATAAACTAACTCGTGAAAGACACCATGAAAAATGCAATCACATCAAGATGATAAAATGGAAATGTACAGAAGCCACAAGACACCAATCTAGCTTTAAATGATCTATATAACCATATTGCGGGTCATGATCTCGTAGCCCCGTTTGCAGTTGAAGCGTTGTCCTCAGAAAGAGGAAGGAATGAATTCTTGTTAATGAGAAATGCAGCCTGACACACCATATCTCTGAGATCCATTTTGAAACTGAATAATTAGAAGGAAAGATTGATAGCTTAAAGAGCACCGGTAGTAATGTAGTCATTCTATTGGTATGAACAGCATCAGAGAGCTATGCAACTTTCATCCAAAGGCAGCAGAAACAATACTGAGTGCTACTTGAGGTAAAGCTCTTTCAAGGCTTTATGCCACATATCCTTCTGCCAATAATGAAACTTCTTAATAATAAATATAATTACTCCCTCCGTCCTACAAAGATAGGCCTTCTTTTCCTTTTTTGGTTGTCCTAAAATGATAGTCCATTTTGAAAAGTCAAATTATATTTCTTTTAACTTTCCCATATTACCCTCTATTGTTCCAAGAATACCTTGACATGACACCAAATGTAATTGTAAAAAAATGGTAGTTTTGGAAATAAAAGGTAAAAAAGACCACAAATCAATGCATTAATGAGTTTTCTTAATATGCGTGTTTTTTGGAAGAGGCCTATTTTAATGGGACGGACGGCGTATTTTTTTCTTGTTTGGTGCCATGTCTTAAAAGGACTTTCAAGATAAGCCCATCATCTAGAAGTCCATTTTCAAGAAGTATGTTGCAATAGATTTTAAAAATCACATTGAAAACCCTATTCTACCCTCATAAAATAATATTTTAGAACTATTTTATCCCATTGAAAACCATCTTCCCTAAAAATAGGTTGCCATTAAAGTTTAAAAAAAAAAAAGTTTTAAAACTCAATTTTATCCATAAATATTTTATACCAATCTTACCCACATTCTAAATACAAATTTATGACGAGCGTAACCTCAACTTTCCAACAAAACTAGCATATTAATATTCACCAAACGCTATTTTTTGTTAAATGTCCTTCTAAAAAGTCATTTTTAGGAATTACTTCCCTGCAAAGGACATTTTAAAATACAAAGCTCTGCCAAATGCTACCTAAGTATTATATGTATATAAAGCAGGTAGCATATTAAATATTATATATATGAATTTGATCCGCACAATCACGGCCATCCATGACATGTGCGTGCACATCAAGCACATGCGCATGCATGTCACGGACGGCTATGATCGTACAGTACAATGTGGTATGTACCGCACCTGATCATCGTTGATCATTAAATAGGATTTTGCAATTTGTCTATTTTGATGAAATATACTTTTACTTGATAAAAAAGAATACGTTAAATAGTATTTTGGTTGGCAACGCCTAGTTGATTAGTGGCTGACAATAGTTTGCAACTCCTAAACCACTTGGATCTATAGTCCCACGAGCCTAAATTTAAAACACAAAAAAAAAAAAAAAAAAAAGAATTGAAGAAAAAAAAAGCACAAAAAACAAGCGACAAAATTGCCTTTACCATTTGCATTATCTATTGGCTCAACAAGAATCAAAAGCTCTCGAAGTGCACGATGGCGATCTTCCAAAGATAGAGAGGCATTATTCAAGTCATCTATTGCAATTTGCATCAATTGTGCATCTGATGGCATCTTTAATTTCTCCATCAGTTCCTGTGCAAGCACACTACAGACATCAAACAACTCAAACAAGTTCAATGAACAAGTAATTTCAAGTAACATGATACAGGATCATAACAAGAAAAGCACTGATTAGCTTTTACTGAAAAAGGGGCATAAATGGTGTGCCCACATATGCGGACGATATGGATTGTCTACTTCATCCCACGTGGAATTACATCACACTTATTAATAGCATCTCAGCTCATATTTTACAAAGCAAGGCTTTTTCCCATTTCAAACATCTACTGATGTCCCCCCTTCCCTCCTCTTGGGAAACGCTGGGGAAGACGACATTAAGCCTCACCAGAAATTTTCATTAAAATAAGCATCGGATTGCTAACATCACGCAAAACGCATACCAAATGAATCTCAAACTATACAATTTTATGCCAACATGACGGACTATCAGGTTCTGGGAAATTCACAAATCAATATCCCAAAGAAGTCATATAAGTAAGAGCACCGAAAAGGGAGCAACTAAAAAGAATAGACAGAAACAGCCAAACTCTACACTAAATTATTCTACTGTAGTAAAATTATGAAATATGATTTTAAAATATCAATGTATAGAGTCCTTTTCTTATGAGGACGTCCTCACATAAGCTTATGTGAGGACTTGGCTTTTTAACCAATGTAAGATGGATATTTTGAAAAACCAGCCATTGGTATACCGATCACAGTTTTTCACATTTTGTATCATCGGATCACTATGATTTTTGGCATGCATGTCATACATAGGAAAAATATTCAATCCAACGGCCGGTTTTTCAAAATATCCATCTTACATTGGTTAAAAAGCCAAGTCCTCGCATAAGGAAGTCCTCACAAGAAAATTACTATCTATGTGTATATATATATATGATTGGCATAGCATTGTCCAATCATTGTCCCACATGATAAGAAATTAGCTCAGTCGCAAAGAGCATGAAAAAATGTTTCAAAGGATTAACTACCTTAACATAAGTCTGCCTCAAACACAGAGCAATTTAATTGAATGGAGTCTCTATGGCTACTCATAAAATCCTATCTACAAATACAAGTTGTATTATCTTCAAATTACAAGCCCCATCATCATGAAAGCAAGTCATTTCTTTTAAACCCTACATGGTAATTCTCACCTTTATTTCCCTTTGACGCTTCTTTAGCTCATTGGGGGTTAGACGCTGGACATCTTGTGCTGTTTCCTTTAATTTGGCTGGATCAGATTGGCCTGTTCCATTTACAATAAAGAACAATATTCTCTCTCAGAAAGCAGATAAAATAATTAATTACACATAAACACTGCATAAAAAAGTAAAATGCACTTTACAGAGTAATAGGACTCAATTCAACCATTTCCTCACTACTGACCCAGTTTCCCCATTCATAGAAGAGGAAGTATCTTTATTGAAAACATTTTTCAACCTAGGAAATGATTCTCAACTGAACGAAGCCTTAATCCCAACTATTGGAGTTGGGATAACCTAGGAAATGGACATAATGCAAAAATTAATTTACAAAGGAGAAAAATGCTAATGTTTAACTAAACTCAATAAACTTAGTAAGAAAAAGACGAAGGTTAATACTTATAGGAAGTCATACTTTCCATTTTGCAATATAGTAAAATGTTGTTCACTCATTAAACCCAAAACTCTTCAAATGCAAGAAGAGCAAATACAAAAAAGAAATGTTTGGAATAAGGTTCAGCTTACTTTTGTAAGCAATAATGATCAAATAAAAATCAATAACAAAACAAATCTTAGTAATATTTCTTGCACAAAATTATATGGAGAGAAATTTGAGTAAAATCTGGGCAAAACTGAGGGAATAGTTAAATTTTAACCATCTATGAAGCATGGATACAGATACGATATGATATGAATACGCAATATGACAATTTTTGATAAAAACAAGATATGATAAAGCAAGTATACATTAATAAATAAACGTATTTATATATATTAAATTAGCTTTTAGTCCAAAACATTAATAATAAACATTAAAAAGTTAAAAGCATTATATAAAAATAATTAAGATGTAAGAATAAATAACCATAAAATGACATCGAAATAGAAAACAAATTGATGTGGATCATAATGCATAAGGATAGGATTAGTTATTATTTATCTTAATTAATTGTTATTTATCTTTATGTATTTAGGATATTTATCTTTTGGTTGTAATTATCTTTTATTTAGTCTCCTAGTAGGAGTAGGTTTGTTTTCTATATAAAGGAGGATAAACCCTTTATTTAGATCAGACTTGATGATAATGAAATTTCTCCCTAATATTCTGAGTTCTCTCTCTCTTTCTCTTTCTTTCTCCCTAATACTTTGATTTCTCTCTATTTCTCTCTATTTCTCTCTCTATTTCTCTATTTCTTTTCATTGTTACTCAAGTCCCATCAATTGGTATCAGAGCCTCACCACGATCCACAAAATTTTCGCTACCTACGACTCACGTGCTCTCCCAACAATCAGACCTGCCCACGCCCCACAGTAACAACGAAAACAAACCAGCTCCTCTATATATATATATATATAAAGCCCCGAGACTTGCACCACCGTAAACCACCGCTTCCACGGCTGCCCACACCACCGAACCACCCCAAAACGACTCCACAGTCGCCGGAATCGTCGCCGGCAGAAAAAAGTCGTCGGAAAGGTGCCCCACGCGCCACCAGTCTCTCTGCGCGTGAGATCCACGCGCATCACAGCATTTGTCCTCGGATCGGCTCGGCTCGGCTCAGTTGACCCGACCCGTGAACCCGTTGACCAACCCGGTCAAACCGTTGACCGCCACGTGTCACCTGCATATTGAATTTTAGGAAATTTACCGTTCTGCCCCTCAACTTCTGGTAAATTACAGTTCGGTCCCCCACTTTTTGGAAATTCACCTGCATATTGAATTTTCAAAGCCTTTATTCTTGTCATCTTTTCTTTATTCTTTCCCTACCTTATTTCAAACTCTAGGCCACCTTTTTGATATATTCCACACACTCATTGCATTCTCTTTCCCTACTTCATCTCTTTCATACTTAGGCACGCAACTTGCATATTTTTTTTCATTTTATTTCAGTTTTCTTGCATGTTCATTCGTGGTAATTTGTCTTTCTAATTTGAGGTAATTTAAGACGTGTCAGCATTTCACCACCTATTCACATATCCACCCCACTTTTATTGCCTTTCACCATGACTTTGACTGACCGTTGCATAGCCATAGAGCAAGACATGACCACTGTCCATCAGGACATAGCCACTTTGAAAGAGTCATTTACCAGATTTGATCGTGACACTAAGCTTGAGTTTACCACACTCCGTGAGTCCATCACTGCACTTAGGGAGGAGTTAGCCCAGTCTAGAGGTCAGGGTAGAGTTTCTGACCCTGGGGATGTTGCCAATGATCCCCCAATGAGCAGCCCACAGATCCTCATGCAGGAATCCTTCCCCTCCCTAACCACTTTAGACAAGTCACAGTCCCTAGGCAACATGTAGCGGACTTTGGTCCTCCTGCTGATCCATTTGAGCATGATTTAGACTATGATTATAGGCTTAGAGAACATCAGGGTAGATATCAGGATGCCCATCATAGACACCCTCGGAATTTCCATGACGAGCCTAGAGATATCACCACGAGGGTGAAACTCAAAGCTCCCAGTTTTGATGGTAGGACTGATCCTATTGTCTTCTTAGATTGGCTGAATGATATCGAGGAGTACTGTGACTGGTATAGGATGATTGACCTACAGCGTGTTCGCTTTGCTAGGATGAAATTGACAGGCAACGCCAAATGCTATTGGCAGGGTGTGTTGCGTAAATTAGAGCGCTTAGGAGAAAGTCCTATAGTCACCTGGGCTGAGATGAGACGAAGGTTAAGGGAGAAGTATCTCCCCGCTTCCCATAGAAAAACTTTGTTAGAGCAGTGGCATAATCTAAGACAGG